>JAHZMY010001449.1:0-14456 GCA_027743915.1 Seira sanloemensis | reverse complement strand
CCAGCTAGACCAACAGACCAGGTGCGGTAAGTGAGGCTTACTATGATTGTTGTCAAAACACCGTCTCTACACCATGTGGGTAAATCCGAAGGGAAAGTCGGCAATGATTGCTAATCGGCATGATTTTCTCTAACTATCCCGAGTTTTTTGGTAATTTCTACACCACAAAGTCCACAATGCTACTACAAAGTCTAATAAGTACTCCATAATTGTAATTAAAGTTTAAAGATCACATTGTATTTTTATTGTAACGTAAGGTATCACTGTTGCGAATTGAGCAAGAATTAAAAAAAATATCGGTTGCGGTTTCATTTTACTTTGTTCCTAATGCAATTAAATGAGCCAGCACCTGTAGCTTTAAATGTAAGCTTATGAATGTTGTAAACTACCATTTCTTGAATTTGTTCACATAAAGCGGCGTAACCCTGTTAACGTCGGACGCAAAGATTCACTATACTCTTACTTTTCCCTCTCTGACCAGATGCAATTAAAGTACCCGGTTTTCTTGTTTCATTCGCAAAAATACGGCGAACAAGTCAACAAGAATTGTATTTAACTTGAATGGCTCTTCTTGCATGATTGCAATTTTATTACAGGTAATGAAACGGCAGGTGCAAAATGAACGGCTTTTGTAAAACTGCTAAGGGCAGGTTTTTCCATAAGCTTCACTCAATCTAACCTGTTGGTCTAAGGGTCAACAGGGCCCGGGTCTACTCCCTTCCATCACGTCCTTCGCGTCAGTTTTACATGCACCGTACATTGTTTTGGAATTCAGTTCGCGACTCACGACTGTGTGTCACAAAGACAAAGTTGTATCCTGGAACTTCCGCCTTCTTCCCATTCAGAAGATTTTTATTGTTACGGACCTCAAGAAGTGAGAGTCAAAATCTAATCTAAACCGTTGTCTTTCCAGAGGCGGAACCTCCACTAATGCCTAGTTAGACGCATTGAATAGACAAATTCTTACATTGCCCCATGATTAGGAGTTGTACGACAAAGTCAGGTCTGCTGCAACTTACCAATCATGCATGCTTCCATGGCGTCCCAGGCGCGTCGTACCATGGCGACTAGCCTATATCCTATAAATTGTCCTTATTGTGAGTATGCGCAGAGTTTCATTGTGTCGCCTGGAAGTGGAACTGCTTCTCAACAAAGTGCCATTCGAGCTGAGGGTCCTCTGTCGTCTTCTGCTGGGCACAATCAGCGTTCCCCCGAAACTCAGTGGTATAAGGGCTGATCACAGTATTTTAATATTTTTCACAGTAATACCATACATTCTTACTTTGTAGAATTAACCCAGAATAGTTTGAATTTTCAATCGTCAATTTTGCCTATTGTTTCAAAGCTATAGCCACAAATATGCGCTGTTTGACATTGCACTTTGCAAAGTTTGATGAGTTAATTTTTGGAACATTTATTCTCTTCCAAATTTAATTAGTACCTAGATTTGTGTTCGGACAAAATTAATAAAGAAATAATTGAAATCCGCATTATATTCTTATAAACACTTTTATTCCTATGTATTTTAGTACAACTTGAAATTGTAAAACAGGCAGACTTATTTAGAGAAGGCGTTATTTAACAAAATGACTAACGCATTTTAATAAAAGTTAAAACATGACTTTTAAAATACTTTGTGAACATAAATGGAATATATTTGGTACATACATTGCCTTTTTTCAGTAATTGTAATAAATAAATGCTCATTTTGACTTTTCAATGTCTGACTAAAAATTGAGGAGGAGAAACTATCCACAGACAGAAAAAGTTCCTGAGGTAAGTGACGAATAGTAGGGGAAATGTACGCAATAAATGTCAACCTTTTGGCTTCATCATAATAAAACGGATCTTTTGAATAATTATGGCCGTTTGTAGACACGAGCCTATTTTTAAATTAGATATACGAATTATTTCAAAAATTAAAGATAGTTTTTGAATGAGCAAAGCAACTGCGGAATGAGGAACTTTTTCTGGGAACCGAGTAATAATAGGTGTAGAAGATAAAAGGAGAGCAGGTCAACCGCTACGTCATGCTGATCAAATTGGTCACATTGAAGACTTCCGTGGTGGTTTGAATTTTTCTCACAGATCCGAAAAAGTCTGTGATTCTCACATTCGCTGGGTCTCGTCGGAAAAGGTCACGTCTTACGCCCACGGTCGAGATACAAGCCCACTTTGGACAAACCTTCAACTGCAAATCGAAAATAAGGCAGATTGATAAGAAGCTAGCATTTGGTTAAACGAGTACATATGAGTGTAAAAGTATGTACTTACAAATTGGCCCATGGTCTTATCACTGTCTGGGCGGACGGACTCTAGGAATTCTAATGCGTAATAGGTGTACCGATCGATAATGTACACACCAATACTGGAATCGACGTGGTGCTGGAATTGAATCGTAAAAATGGTTTAGGTTAGCATAAATATAACTTTGTAGAGGGCAGAATCCTAGGTATAAACATATTTGTTTTGCGAAGTTGTATCATTTTAAAACTTTGCATAACATGCATTTGACATATTTTGGTCGATTTATTCACCTATTTTTCCGCCCTATACTTATCAGTAAAACTATTTACCGATATAACTAAAATATGTTTAAAATTACCGATAACGAATCTTCCCCCACCAAGCTACTCGCTACGGCCAGAATATTTGGCGAGTAGAACTTGTCGTACATGGAAGCCGCCTGGCAAGTGTCCACCATAAAGAATATCTCATTGTATCTGAAAGCACAAACAAGAGAGATTATTATCAAGTTGCAGATACTTATTTATAAAATTACTAAAATCACCAAATAGTAAAAGAAGTTCAAAACCATGTATCTATTTACTTCTTTTTCTGCCACATCTGCTCAAACGCATCAGCCAGCTCGACATTCGTAATCTCCTCCGAGTCTTGGAACTTTAGGAAGCCATCACCTCCATGACCTGTCATGTATATCAGGATATTACTGTGTTCATCCGACAGCAGCCTTTTAGACCTCGGCGTATCCTTCGCCACACGACCCGTGAGAAGCCTAACAAAGTTTTCAACGGTGACCTCATAGCCCCTGTGTAATTAGAAGGACAGAACTCAAATCAAATGCCAAATAATAACTGAATTTAACTGTACGTAAATAAATAAACATTTGGATAAATAAAGATGGTCAGAGTTTAAATCAAGTGACTAAATCATTTTAGCATGAAAGTTTTAAAAATACTACTGGTTTAGAAGCGTTTTTACCTGAGCAAATTGTTCCGGTATTGCGTCTGCTCGGCAGTTAGCTAAAGTCAAGTATCCTACAATGATTAAAATCGGTAACTGTGAGAAGTTGAATTCAGCAATGGTCCCCATCCTGGATTTGTTAGTTAAATTATTACAGGTAACAAAATCTTAATTATTGTTATCCATTTTAAAAGCAGAAAAGTGACAACACTTTCTTTTCATCTCAATATTTAAAAGCACAAATATTAGTCGGCTGGGCTGAGATTTTTGTTACCTCTCTTCTTTCTCAAAATATTGGGGCGACTTGAATCAATGTGTGTCATAGTTCTTTATGATCTATTCATACATAAAAATAATGTCCATGTGATGTGACATTAGTAACGTGACAAAAAAGTATTTTCAGAGAGCGAGACTGACTTAATTAAATTTACAAAAAAGTGGCCGTGTTCATGTATTGACCATGCCTTATCATCAGTATCCCGAACCTGGTTTCGACATCTTCTTGCTTCAATTACAACAATCTGCGAAATACTACTCGCAGTGTATGATGAAGGCCTTGAAGTCACCGACACCGCAGCAGCAACTGGTGACGACTGTAGAGCCTTCTCGAACTCAAACAAGAAGGAGACCAAGCAAGAAGAAACGAAAGTCTAAGCTAAAAAAGGTGACCTTCAATTTAGAAGCGGTACAGGCAAATTTTTCTTCGCAGGACGAGTCTTCCACAATTACCGAGACTCCGTTAGAATTGGTCGACCCTTACGGTAATGACAGCATTTAACCTTTAGTTTTGTACTCTGTTCTGTTTAATTAGTATACTCTTATATTTCCAATTATCTAGCGAATCCACCCGCAAATGAGGGAGACTACGAGTTTGTCAGCGACATTCGCCTTTGCACTGGTACTGGTGGCGCAGCAGTAATGGATGATCAGCGTTTGGTGGATTTCAAGGCGCTGTTTGGAGCATCAAATGCAGAGCGAGTAATGCAGCTGGAGGATTTCGTGGAAACCCATTTCCAAGAGCAGCTTCTCCATTGACCTGGACCATGATGGACTGGAGTGAAAAGTCTTGCGTAACTTTGTGACATCAAATATGAAATGCGCTTTCATCTATTACAGTCAATGTAATAAAAGTCACCTGCCGATTTTCGTATGTATTTTTTACAAAAAAATGAGAAAGCGTTTTGGTAATAGCTTTTATTTACACCTGAAATCATGTAAAAGAGACAGGGAACAATGCAAGATGGAGTATGACATTTTCCATGTCGACATTCCCTATGGAAAAGTGAACAAAAGCTTTTCAATTTTCATACATAAATTTGCTTTTACCTGAAAGTGAACAGGTTGGCAAGCTGGTTTAAAGGCTGAAATTGTGGCCAGTGTTTTCATACTTCGATATCAGTAATTTTTTGCACTTTCCAAAAGTAAGTAGTAGACAAAACGTGACGTTAAAAATTGACTTTGGGGTAATACGAGAAGGCTACAGACTCTGGACATTTTCCAACGGTTTTTTCTCCGAATTAGGCAAAAAGTTGAATCCTGTGTGTCTCTTTTACATCTCCTCCATAATATTTCCCCTAATACGGCTAATCCCCGCACACCCGAATGGTCACGAAATCGACAAGACATCCACAGACACAAAGAGACTTATTTGAATTGAAACCATTCTCTCTTCTCTTCCTTTTCCCTAACCCAAATTGATTCGGCGGATTGCAACTGGGCTCTCCAGCAGTTTCCCTTGATCACCATCATCTTTTTCCTGTGGATCGCATCTATAGCGAACAGCATAACATAACATTCTCCAGCCTATCCATATAAATATGAGAGCACACCCTATATTTCCCCTCTAAAAAAAATTCTCGAAGGCATGAGTGAAAACTCTGGTCCAGCTGGTAGCTTTCTCATGACCACAGGAAATTATGGAGTGTAAAGCTTGTCTGATGATGACTACTCCAACTCTCAAAACGCTCAAGAGTTCACGCCACCTTCAAAAAGTCCACTTGGAAAATGAGCTCGTTTCTCATTCAGCAGAACACACTACACACACACGATGGAAAAAATCATCTCTTGGAGAGAACAGGAAGAGGATGTTGTACACACATTGGCTAATTCCTCTGACAAAAAAAATGGATATTTCAAAACCGTATTGGGCCAACTTGACGAGAGGAAATTGCATTATTTCTTTGATATTTACACATTGGAATAAGTGTGTCATATCTTGTCGAGGAAAAAGAGTTGCATGATCCCCACAAATTATATTTCTCCATGTGAGAATGAGATAATTCCAGGAAGGAAAAAATCCTCTTTCGATGTAATAACGAATTCAAAAGGGGAAATAAGAGCAAGAGAGCAGAAAGTATGAAAGTCTAAAAAGTGAAAAGGAGGAGGATGAGCGAGTCACCCAGAGCATCATCATCGCCACCAGAGTTGAGGGCAAAATGTGAAAAAGCTGGAGAGACGGAGGGATATCATGGGAATCATATCACATTGGGCTGCTGGAGAATGGAAATGAAAAGATGGATTACGACGTGGGGAAAACGACTCATCAAATATTGGGCCTTAAGACTTTACGAATTTGGATGCGTCGTCATGATCTCATGATGAGATGCTCATCCCATCCCAAGTTGAACTGACAATGAGCAAAAAGAAAATTTCCTAACCCCAGTAAATATAAAGGAACCTATTTTAACATCCAGAAAGGGCTTTGCATATTATTGTGTATTTACTGTTAGAAAAATTAAAATGATCTTGTAAATACATAAAACGAAAGGACTTTTCCTTGAAAATATTTTTTAACATTTCCTGACTTTCACTTTTTGTTTTTTTTTCAAAAAGTGTGGTTGCAATTTGCAAAGGATTTTCATGATGTTTGATTGATGTAATCGGATTTGTGGAGGAGGGAAAGGATTGCATAAAATGAAACTTGAAAGATGTCGATTCTTTTTCTTACAACTGGGATGAGAAAAAGAAGAGGGATTTTTCCGAATGAGTTCTCACGCAAATTAGCTGTAAACGCTTGGGAAAAGGATTTTGAAGAAGATGAAAGTGAGTCTTGGAGTTGGCAATTAAGTAACTTAATTACAAAAATGAAAGTCACTGAAGAATAGTAAAAATGCTGCTGTATTCAAGAAATCTTTGTGTCAGAGATAATTATTCACGACTTGAAGTAATATCACAGAGAATAAATAAGCGTTTGAAGTCATACAAAGTAGTTTGCATTTTCTTGGGATTTCAAGGTCGAGGTTTTCTTAATAAAAATAATTTCACTCATAACTTTCTCCCATTTTTGAGCTGTTACAGGCCAAGTTAATTGATATAATTTCTTCAGATGTTTTAATGGACTTCCGCTAAAAATTGGAACAATGATATTATTTTCAATTCAACTTTCAAACCTTTTATGCTACCTAAGTGCCTTTCCCCACTCAATCCAGCTGCGAGTCCAGTAATTTGTCAAGAGATCAAAAACCCTATTTTCTCATTTCTTCCTTTTTTTGTGCCCTGAAACAATGACAACTTTACAACGTTGGGTAATGGTCCAGCATCAATAATCTTCTTGTCCAGCACAAACTTTCTTCCTTCCTGAAATTGAAGCTATTTCTATTAAACTTTCGCATTTTTATGAAATGTCATGCCCACGCTCCATAAACTTAGAAACTTATTGCCACGCCATAAAAAGTCCCTGGACTTAACGTACCTTCTCCATCTTTTCAGTACACCATAAAAACAAAAAAATGCGTGTTTCTTTAGACTCTGACGCTGGGGAAAAGTGACCATTGGTCAAACAAATGTAGTAGTAGTAGTATATAAAAAAATTCTTCCCTTCCTTTTTATTTCCACACAGCCCATTTTTTTGTTCCCTGTATTTTATGGAGTGTGAACAATAATATTTTTTTTGTAATGGCGGAGAAGAGAGAAAAACTCTTCAAGTGAAAATAAAAATGTTTGATGTGGTTTTGTGATCCGTGTGCGAGCACGGTTTTGATGTTGATCCTCTAGTACAAGGGAGAAAGTGCGGTTTTCATGTTGTCCAGCAAAGTTTACTTTTGCTTTATTGCTCTTTCCACTTGTCCACTTTTCACAGTTTCTTTACCGTGTGAACAAAACAGCCAAACAAACATGGATGGAAAGTTTTTCTCCTTGTCTGTGTGTTTTGATGTCTTTTTTTACGAAATAGGAAAGTGTAATAAAAATGGAGAGAGAAAGTGGAGAATGGACATATGTAATATTGCGAGACTTATGGAAGGATCAAGAAAGGAGCTCGGCGAGAATTGAGATCTAGCTTTACAATAAAAAGTCTAAACCCCAAAAAAAAGATTGTCAAGAAGGACAATGTCCGTGGGTCGTCATCAGCACGGGAACGGGATGATGGAGGAAACCAAGGGAAAATTTTCCATAAGATCGGGATGTGTCCATTTTGAAAATCCATTCGATAGTCCAGATTAATTGCTTCCAGTAGATTTTGTCGAGAAATACATTCTGTGCAATATTAATGAGATTATTAATGCTTGGGTTTTTAAACATAAATATCTCAAAGATGACGTCAACAGAATTTGTCAAAGAACTTTACGTAAATTAAAATTCACCTGGTAGAAATTTTCTTGAAGCGACATAGTAATTCTTGGCAAGGGTCAGCCTGGGTGGACAGTGCCCTATCTCCCCTCCATCCACCAGTCATTTTTTTTCTTTTCTCTTATCATCGGATTTGGCACGTACGTGTGGTCCGAAACCTTTTCTTGATATCCCGAAATGGATCCTAGGAAAACAATGCCTCTGCTTAAGTAAATGGAGTGGACTTTTACATTGAAATTGGGCTTTTTATACCATTTGTACCAGGAATGGTAATGGCTTTTTATGGGACAATGAGGATGATGAAAGGGGCCCTCACATGGTTACAAAATGTCCTCATTCCCTTTTGTTGTGGGTGTTGTGTTTACCTTTCGCGTTGGCGTTGTTGTACGTCCAGAGGCTATAGGCTGCAGGGAAATTGAGCCTTTCAGTTCATTCATCCGGAAGTTGAGTTCTCCACTTTTGGAAAGGGGAACTGGATTGGATACTGGCACTGATACGTAAACTTGAAAGAGATGTGGAAAGTGGAAAGGAGCTCGATTCAGGTACATCAGACACATTTCACAAATTCCAATTCCTTAGCAATGCAATGAAAGATACCAGAGAAATTGACTCGTTGTTGCAGATTGCCCCATGTGCACTTACCATGTGTATTTGAAGCAAGTCATTGGAAATTCATTTATTCTAATTGTAAAACTAGTGTTGCTTTGTTGCAAACAAATTGCGCTAGTTACTCCAATTACTATTTTAATTTATATTCTATTGTTTTTAATTAACTCTCAGCTGAAATATTTACAAGATGCAATAACTTTCTCCACTCTAGTCCACCCTTCCTTTTTGTAATTGAATTGTAACCTTTTTAAAGGGCATAAATCACGATACAAAAAAGTCTCTCTTCCAGTGCTTCCAAACATGATGAATCGCTCAAGTCATCAACCCATCTTCCATGCACAAAACATATAAATTATATTTTGCTTCACTTTTACCATTTCAATTTCGTCTCAAGTCTCATATATTTGTGTCTGATGCCACGAGCTCGTTTTCCCTGCATAAATTCCATGCATTGTGTGTGGTTTTTATGAAGGTTGGTCCGCCTCCACTCCCACTACTACCTCCACTTACGCCATAATCATATTTTAATGTAAACAAATACTCTGTGTTTGTGCATTTCCATAATTTACCTGGGAAAACTTAATGTGTGTCTTCTTGTGGTCTGGAGCTTAAAAGCAAACATAAATTTCCACTTTTCCACTTAGCCCCGAGAGAGAGAGAGAGAGAACACTGTTGTGTAGTCTAAATTGTGTCTTATCATTATGCCAGAACTGGGGATAGTAGCGCATTGTCATTTTATGAAAAATAGAGTCATCACCTGTACCCAACAAGAGTTTGAGCCAAGAAAAAAAAACTTTCTCCCTTCTGCCCTTTCTACTCGCATTGTTCCCTTTTATCCTCCATACATGGAAGCACATTGGGAAAAATTGAGTGGAAAAAAAGTTTCGAGGTTTCCACATCAATCTCGCTCCATTATACAATGCAAGAGTTTTTTTGTGCCTTGAGCACTTCTTCTCATATCTTTTTCCCAAGACTTAATTCTTTTTCCAAGGGAAACCAAGAGAGAGAGAGAGAGAGAGAGAACTCAATTTCAACAGAGTTCCACTTTTCCACTTAATTTATTAGCCTTTCTTGATGGAAATAATATATTCAGATTTGAAGAGCTCATTTTTTCAACGGTGGGGTTGACACATGGCACGGGAACTGCGGAATTGTGACCGGGCACGGAAAATTTTGGAATATTTTAAACAAAAAAAATATTGATATTTTTTTGAGGTTTCACAGATTTTTAAGCTGGTGGTTCAAATATAAATTGTGCAAGGCTTAAAAAGTCTTTATTTTTTAAATCTTATCTTTGTATTTACCCATATTAAATCAAAGGATCGAAGTAATTGCTTAGTGGGTAAAGGGCCAGGAATACACTTACCGCATACATTTCCAGCGAGGAAAAATCTTTTTGCTTTTGCAAAAGATGCTCAAGATGCGTTTTTATTTCTCTTTGGAAAAGTTGCTTGTGAGCAGAATCTTATTGTGCCGAGGATTTTTCATTACTCCTTTTATTTTCTAGCTTCGATGCTTTCTGGCTCATCAAGTTGACTGTGTGATTTTTCACACTACTGGAGCCCTAATACTCATCCTATTTCGGAGCATTCCTTTGGAAAGATGTGCGTACTCTTTCCTCCCTCATTTCCCCGAAAATCTTTGTGCACTTCCATCAATATCAATCCATTTCCCACCCTGTTCTCCCACTAAACTTCCATTTTTCTCGTATCCTATGATCGACATCAAAAGAGCACAATGGAAGTTTAGAGAGAAAAAAAGTGAGAATCGAGAGAGAGATGGAGAAGCCCACCTTTTTTCCATCAGGATCACGTCATCTTTCTTCTTCTCTCTTCCTCCAACATTTTCATCCAATTTCATTCTTGTGAAAAGAGGGAACCGAATTATTATGGGAAATATACGGGTAATTTCTTTTGTGAAAGACAGACAATTTTTCCGCTGAATTTCCGCCAAGAGAAAAAAGAGACTTTCGGTCTTCTTTTTTTTTTACTTTTTTACATGTAGGGACATGACCTCGCATTCTAATACCGTCTTACCTGAGAATATATATGAATAAAAAGTATAGCGAGTTTTTATGATTATGTATGATCTTGAGTAAAATGGAGAATTATCTTGGGCAGGGAAAAAGTCTTGGAATCATGCTGGTTTTCCATAAACTTGGAGACAAGACAAGGTCTTCACGTGCCCGCCAAATTTATTATGCAAGGAATATAAAAAAACTCATTTTGGGTCTAATTTATGGCGGCGTGTTGAGTATAATTGTGTTCAGTTATTATTTAAAAAAGCCCCTCTGTGATTTTTGGAAAGTGTTAGATGTTTTCGAACCAGAAGAAATCAGGTAAACTAAAAATGTTAAGGTTGCTAATTACAATTAGGTTCATTTTCCCGTGAGTTTCCTTGTGAAGCCCTTCTTTTTTTGTATTTCATCCACTTCCGCATCATTCAAAACTGCTCCTCTGCGAGCTTTGCCCGTCTCTTGAAATAGAAAAAGTTTCCGTATTTTTTTTGTTTTCCAGCCTTTTCCACTTTTTGTCTAATTGCTTTCTTTCCTGATTCTCTTCTTGATTTTTGAGTTGATGAGTTCACGAAAAAAACAGGCTTTTTGTACCTTCCAGGCTTCTTTCCTTTTAGGAAAAAATGAGCTGGGAAAAAAAGAAAGGGAAAAGTTTTTCCTATTCTCATTTATTCACTTTTTCCCTAAAAGCATTTGGACTTGGAGGAAAAGGAGAAAAAAGTTGCTTTCGAAAAATGGATGAGTTCTCAACAGTTCTTTTATTGTTTCTCTTTTGTTCCGAGATGGAGAAAAGAGAGTACGAGAAAATTAATTAGTTTCGGAAAAAAGTTTTTCTTTATTATGCTTAAATGGTGGTACACAGATTTCATGTGAGGGATTTAATTGTAATTATGAAGATTATAGGGTAACAAGATCTTTGACCAAGGTATTTATTTATACAAAAGTTAACAAGATTTAAGTTTATTTGCGAAACGAAACTTGGCTCCAACTAGATTCTCCAATCATCATCGAGCTTAACATCATATACTTAACATTTTGTGTAAATAAATACCCATACGTCGAGGATTTTAAATATCTAACATCTAAATATTCCAGAGAAAACGATTCATTTACATACCTAGTTTAGAATTATATTTAATTTTTTGGTTTTATATTTGTAGCACATTGCAAATGCTTGATTAAAATTAAGCGAATTTATCCATCTGATACATGTCAATGAGTAACCGTTGCATGGGTATTTCGCCGATGGTGTCCTTGAAAAACAATGTCTCGACGGTGGACTGGCGCACCGCCTGCAAACTCGGAACCAATAGCAACATCCGCCCAAAACGGTTTGGCTGGCGCGAGTACTTGTCGCGAATGTAGTCATTGAGGATGCACTGCGCCTGGTCCTGCAGCATCTCAACAGGCTGAATGTCCAACAGCCCCGTTGTCTCTACAAAAGTATTAAGGTTAAGATTTTTATTTTTCCATTTTCAAGCAAATATTTCTGTTTTAAAAGTTGGATTGCTCAAGTTTACCCGGTTTCAAGAGAATGATTGCCTTCATGCAGCCGCACTCACTGGGGTCCGGCGAGAGCTGACGGAATCGGCCCATGATATCCTGGATAGCATTGTTGGCTGGCGCGAGTACTTGTCGCGAATGTAGTCGTTGAGGATGCACTGCGCCTGGTCCTGCAGCATCTCAACAGGCTGAATGTCCAACAGCCCCGTTGTCTCTACAAAAGTATTAAGGTTAAAATTTTTATTTTTCTAATTTCGAGCAACTTTTTCTTATTTAAAAGTTGGATTGCTCAAGTTTACCCGGTTTCAAAAGGATGATTGCCTTCATGCAGCCGCACTCACTAGGGTCCGGCGAGAGCTGTCGGAATCGGCCCATGATATCCTGGATAGCATTGATATCCTGTCGGACCAGCTCGTCTTTGGAGAAGCGCTCAGGACATTTTGCCGTGCTGAGGAGGGTCGGCAGATCTAGGAACGCGGACCATTGGGCGAGGTGGAGGAGAAAAAGCTCTTTCCATGACTCGCTCAAAAGCAGCAGCTGGAATAAGCATAACAAGTTTCTTTAAAGAATATTTTCAACTTTGGTATTACAAGTAGAAAGTGTTAAAAACGACGGAACTTTCTGTACCTGATCACGTTTTGACAGCGTTTGGAAAGGCTCGAGACCCTTGACCCACCTCACCGCCATGAAGAGGAGTCTCGCGGAGGTCTCCTGCACAGCCTCCCACGTGGGGCTCCAGGCCACCAAACTCGTCGTCGTGTTCGATCCTGAAGGATTCGAATAGGTTAGCCTCTGAGCATTGATCTGGTGGGAGCTCTGCGTCTCTGGCCGTGTGCCACAGACCACCTCTTGGTACTGCTCGGCCTGCCTCAGGGTCTGAAGCAGTTTCGTCGAAGGGTGCACTAGCAGTGCCGCCGCTGGCCCGGGGAATGATGCTGGAACTAGGGCTGTCGAAGTGCCCCCAGACCCTTCCAAGATTGTCACCGGGTGCGAAACGGCAGCAGCCGCTGCAGCCGCGTGCTGGGCGAAGAGGTGCTGTGCGGTCGCGTGTAAACTGGAGAGGTGGTGAGCAGCCATGGTGGCGGCTGAGATGGGCAACATGGTGGGACCTCCGCCCGGGGGCTCATTACTTCTTGAGGTGGAGTGAGCGCTACCTCCAACATTAGAGTTACCCGTGAGGCAGGCGGCCGCCGCTGCGGCAGCAGCTGCCCGAATGGAGGAGAATTGAAGATTTGCTGCGGCTGCCACCGCCGCAGCCGGGCTGAGGGCTAAGGTGCTGGCAGTGCTTCCGGTAGACGAGGAGGAACTGGAGCTGGAGGAGACTGTGATTTGGGGAAGGATGTGATGCGGTGGAGGAGGCGGAGGAGGTGGATGGGCGTGGAGGGGTGGTGGAGGTGCGATGCCCTGAGCACCACCTGATTGCGTGGGAGGTCCCCCTCCGCCGCCCTGATTCTGAAGTTGGGGAGGGGGTGGGTGATGCAGGGGATGGTGGAGGGAGATGCTGTGGCTGTGACTCTGCCTGTGATTGTGATGATGGTGGTGGTGACCAGTGCCACCTGTACTCCCACCGGAGGACATGCTAGGGCTTAAGAGGTCCTTTGGGGGCTTCGGCTTGCGAGGACCACGTTCGTGCTGAACGGCTGTAAAAGAGACAGAGCGTGACTTAAGCACGAGGGCAATGTGAGACTGACTGAATACAGAATAGTATAGGGATCAGAGATCAGAAGAGTTTCTTAACTTATTGCTTTCCTACATTCTTGGCTCGGAGGAAGGAGTTTTTCAATTAAAAATGTACCTCGTAAATCTATCAAGAAATTTTTGTGGAATGACTCGACTTTCTAATTTCTCGGTGTGATAAACTCACAAAGCTCACGAAAGCACATGTGGAGGAGTGGAATTTTTTCAATTAAAAATGTACCTCGTAAATCTATCAAGAAATTTTTGTGGAATGACTCGACTTTCTAATTTCTCGGTGTGATAAACTCACAAAGCTCACGAAAGCACATGTGGAGAAGTGGAATACTTGGCATAGCATAGTTTTTCCCGTGTGAGCTGTCCAAAACTACCGAAACGAGAAAATAAACTGTACAAAAATTTACGGCTCTTAAACCTTCTCAGTACTTCATTTATGCTAAAACGCATTAAAATCACTTAAATAAATATCAACAACAAAGTGTAAATTTCAAGCCTATAGATGCTTAAATCTGAAATTTTCGATTTGTCAGTTTTCTCAGTTTCTTAAATTCATAAGGCAAAATCTATAATAATTTACTGAAAGCTAAAGTCACTCTTTTGTTTTAGATTGATCAATCAATCTTTGCTAATTCGTACCAAGTACTTAACCAGGACCCTAAAGATTTAAAAAATCACACTCCTTTGAAATTGCTAAGAACGATCTCAGACATTCTACCCACGGGAAAAACAATTTGGTGGCAAGTACCCCACTTTCTTCTCTCTTAAATGGACTAACCATCCTTATTCATGGCCGCCTCAAAACACTTGCGAAGTCTACAAGCACGACACTGATTCCTATGCGTTTTGTCAATGGGACAGCGCCCTT
>JAHZMY010001448.1:0-12557 GCA_027743915.1 Seira sanloemensis | reverse complement strand
CTTTAATATCGGAAATCACTCAAGTCATTCATTGCTCTCGTGATACACATGCATATTCCCAGCTGTGTGTCAGTGGAAAAGAAAATTTGTGTGTTTACGTAGCTCCCAAAAAAACTATATGGATATACTAAATGATTCAAGGGAATTCCTATAGACTAATTGGGGATAGGCTGTGTGTAGGAATTTTGCATATACATATCTGACTCTTCTTGATGCTAACCGGAAGAAGGAGGAAAAAAATTCATCCTTTCTGTGCACTTTTTCCCTTCTTATTCTCCATTTCAATTCGAATCTGTTTCGAACTTTTTTCTTCTTACATATATAATGCATGTAGATTGCATGTCATCCAAACTCGAAGCGCTGTTCGCCAATCTGTGTTCTGCGTGAAACGCTGTGTTGCGATGTTGCGAATCGTGAGGAGCCGCTGAGAGGAATAAGGAGCCGAGTCTCGAAAAGATGCAAACTACAGAAACACACACAATCTCTTATTCTTTGAGCAGAAGATGAGAGTCGAAGAATGAAAAATTCCTTGAAAAGCAGAACGAAACTTGCTGCGTACTTACAAAATACTCCATACAAAACTCGACTCTTTTTCTTCGCAATTTCCAAACTCATTTCCAAAGGGTTAAATAAAGTGTCAGTTGAGTTGAGATCGTGTGCTTCAATCAAATCAGGCCAAATCGAATTAAGGCTTCGACCCTTTTTCTTCGCAATTTCCAAACTCATTTCCAAAGGGTTAAATAAAGTGTCAGTTGAGTTGAGATCGTGTGCTTCAATCAAATCAGGCCAAATCGAATTAAGGCTGGACATATGTATACACATATACATATGCATACATAGTTTTCCAGCTGAAAATAATAATTTAGCAAAAACAATCTGATTCTAAAGTCGTTTCTCGAATCGCGACGAAGACAAGTAAAAGTGATACAAAACTACATGTTATTCCAAATCCATTTCGAGGGCACAGCGCAGTTCCCATATTTTTCATCATAAAGTCACACATATCCGTACAAACATCTTTCGAAAATTGCGAATTGTGTGTACATATGTGCACACACAAAATTCACATGTAGGACAATTCGCTAATTTAAATTTTCTTCGTACTCCTATCTTGTATTTACAGTCACTGGAAGCTAAGTGAGCGTTGTGTGCATGTACTATGTGAATGTGCTCAGTTTCTTGTGAAATTGTCTTTTCCTCCTTCTTCGTCGACGTGTTCGTGTACATATCTTTACAACGTCTCCTCTCGACAAAACTCCACAATTTAAATGTTAACGAGCTACAGATAAAAGCCTTATTTACTAGTTGTCAGTCAGCGAGAGAGAGAAGAGAGAACGGCTTCTGTTGTCTTCCATTTCCAACTCGACTCAACTACTACATATCTATACGTTCACTTATTTCTCTCCCTTTTTTTGAAATAAGACAAGAAGTAATCCATTTCCAACAACTACTGCTGCACACACACTCACACAACTCTATTTTGATGTGAAATGGGAAAAGTAACGAAATTGGAGGAGGTAATACACACATTTGTACTAACGTATTCACGGGATATGTATGTGCTAGTGCGAAAGAGTATACGAGCATTATTATCTTATATCCACTAAACTAAAGTCGGAGGAGGTCATTACCCCAAAAAAAACTCTTCGTTTGAGAAAATTGTATGTACATAGTTGCATGCGTTAAATACATTCGAAATGGGAATGGAGGCATCTTGAGACTAGAGAAAAAAAAATTAAGTGTATCTGTCAACTTCTCCCGACGACCGCCTCTTTTGGTGATTGTCTATTGTCATATTTACCCTAATTGAAATTGCATTTTTTGCCTCAATGTCTGAATGACCTTTCCCCTTTTGCTTGCAGTTAACAGTTGAATTGGAGAAACGTACGTAGGTGTGTGTGTATTCATATTTTTAGGAATCGTCAATTGTCATGTCATGTCACGCAGTACTCACATATATGTAAGTAATGCATTTACTCATATGAGTTTGAGTTAGAAAATGTGCCCAAGGTTTTCTCTTTTTTTGCGTCTTGAGGTTTTTTCTACTGGCGAAAGTCAATAAATCATTTTGTGCAGGGATGGCTGGGGAAAAAGTTATAGTCTTTTGACATTATTACGCTTTCCCGAGATGTCAGCTTTTAGACTTTTGCACACACACACACATACATATTACACACAGAAGGCACAAATGTAGGCCAGCACGTTGTCCTCGTCAAACATAATAAGTCACCTTTTATCCATCCCCTTCCATTCTTCCCTTAATCCCGCAATAATTTCCCTATTCCATCAAGAAAGGGGAAAATTATGTGAGAGAAAAAAAGTTGTAGGGGAAAATGTCAAAAAAATATCTTGGAAAAGATGATGTAGTGCATGTATAACGCAACTTCTTGTGTGGAAAGTTATGCTAGTAGGTAGCTGAAACGCTTAAAACGCTAATGGTTTACAACAAGTATTTTGCTTGTCTGTTTGTCCACATGAATTTATCTGTCCACCCAAAAGTTCATTCTTCAAAAGAAATTTGTGAAATAGAGATTTCCCAAGACCTGATCAGATTTGGACCTCCATCGGCCAAAGTTTTTAGGATATAAATATTTTGAAAGATGGAGTGAATTTCATATTTTGAGGTCAACTCAAACTCAGCTACGTACAGAATATTGCCATTAGAGCAGGATATTTTTTCTTCTTCTCTGGCCCATTTTTTAAGCAGATGAGAGAAGAAGGAGGAGTTTTTTTTTCTAACGGAAAACGAAAGCAAAAATTTTGTCTGACTTCCACTTTACTTTTCCTCCTTTTAAAATATTGTTCAGGACAAGAGGCAAAGTTATATCAAGTTTTTTTTCCTTCTTCTTCCTCTCTTTTGGAGTTTTTTTCTAACGGAAAACGAAAGCAAAAATTTTGTCTGACTTCCACTTTACTTTTCCTCCTTTTAAAATATTGTTCAGGACAAGAGGCAAAGTTATATCAAGCTTCATTTCTTTCATTTGCCAACATGACTTATGCCCTTTTTCATATTTCATGCATAATTCTGTGCAGGTTCTCCTCAAAATACTTTTTATATCATCATCAGCATCGTCATTATCTCTAGATTTATCTTGTTATGCTATACGCAGCAGCAAAAGTCGTACTTGACTAGTGCTGGAGAATACGAAGGGAAAAAAGTTGGCTGCGTGCTTCTTCAACTTCTTTTTTTCTTTCTATCTCTGGGTGAAATGAGAAAGACATACCTCTTTCGTTAAGAGAGGGCATATTGCTGGAGAGAGAGAGAGAAAGTTGGGAATGGGGCAGTGGAAGGGTAATAAGAAAATTATTATGGCTTATGGCATCATTATTATTGTGTGCCTGTAATACATTAACTCATCTCATTTTGAAGGAGAGAAAGAAAGTAGGGAAGGCAGTCGTAGTCGTGGTAGTTTTTTCATTATGATGGGAGTCCACAAAGATGGAAAAAAGATAAGGGAATAAAGTTTTGCAGGGGGAGAGGATAGATGGGTCGTTTTGGGTGCAGGACAAATTTGGGGAAAGGGAATGAATCGTTTAGGACTAGGATATTATATCATTCGTTTTTAGCTTGTATTCTCTGTGAAGTACGATATAAGCAGTTTGTAATTTGTGTTTAGCATTCGATTCGATTGGGGCAGATAATATCTCACTAACATAATTCATAATCAAAAGATTATGGAATGCAAATATGGATGGATAATTGATTAGTATCTGATGAACACTGAACGGAGGTAATGGACATTGAACTATAATTAAGTATAAAATATTCCTGCCTTTTTTGAACAAGTTGGTATCGACGTCTTGAGTGTTTTGTAAAATATAGTACACTATAGTATAGTATATGTATAAAGTATCTTCATCTTCTGCATACAACTTTCATGTTTTCACGGTTTACGTGTTGACACGGGTCTTTTATGTAAAAGGTAACCCAAATGCTAAATTAACGGAAAATGCAGAATGGTGCCTTATTCGTGCCCTGTAAGCTTTCGATGGACTTTCCCTAAGTTGTTGTGTAGCCATTTTGAGAAAGATAAAAAATGACTTCTGGCATCTGGGGTTTGTTGATGAAAAGAAAAATTATTTCTGTATTCTTCGTAGTTTAATGTACGTAAAGTGTTTGACAATCAACAACAATAACAGGCAAACAACTTTTGTGCAAACCAAATTTGTAAATTTGGCAAGTCCCAATTCATGAAGCAACCACAAGTCATTTCTCTCCAGCTATCAGATAGATATCCCTAGTAGCTATAATATACGTACAAAATGGCACTTTTTCCCGTTTCCCCTTCTCAAAGATGCCGAGTAAGCAAAGCTTCTTCTTCCCCAAAGCCTCTGAAAATAACCACATAGATCTTCACCATCACCATTTACTTCCTTTCCTCTCCTTTTGTAAAATGTATCCCGTCTTCCACGAATTTTTCTATTCGTCTATTTACAAAAAAAGATATGATGACTTGACTCGTACGCTATCACTTATCACGTTGCAACTTTTATTCGCTCTGCCCGTCAATCCCATATAATATTTTCCAGAGAAGAAAACCCCCGTGAATGTCTAAAAGCCAAGGTGACATGTATTAAGTGCTTCGTATAAATAGGGAATTTTCACTTTCATCCAGACAGATAATATGACTTTCTCTCTGGACCTTTGTTACGTAGCTGAAGCTTTAGCCTAAAAGTCAATATTCATTTTAAAAAATGCTTGCTTCCATCCGCTCTCACTTTAAAAAAAATCGTTTTGCACAACCATTTTCTCCTCACACAAGGAGTTAGATTTAGCTTTTCGAATGGGGCAATTTGAATGAATATTTTTTGGGCCAGCTCAGCTTTCATCTTTAGCTACATCCATAATATTGCCATTGGCTTTAGATTTTTATATTGATTTCTCCCCTTAATACCACCGCAAGCATTTCTCTCTCTCTCGTCCTTTTCTTCTTGTTCACTTAACCCTCTTAATTCTTTCCCTGATTCGATATCCTTTTCCATACAGAGAAGGTCCGTGTAATGCATCATCATATCATCATCATCATCACCCCACGAAAGGAAGAAAGAGAGGAGCATCATCTTTCTCTCTCTCTCCTTCCTTCCGTCCTTATAAATAATTTTCCCCTCATGTAAAGCTTTTTTTAAGACTATTCGCTCATCTATTATTCTCTCCTCAGCCTACATACAACCAACAGCCTATTCTTCTCGCTCTAGATTATTGGAGAAAAGTTCTCATTTCCCCCTTTTCTCTCTTGACATCTCCTGTCCTGTCCTTTTGATAAATGTTGGAAGCGCCAGAGAAAGATTGAGCTTTTTCCATTGGAGTCAAATGAGAAAATTGTATGGGGAAATAGTATTCATATCGCACCTCTCGTCTTAAAGCTCTCTATCCTTTAACTTAAACTCCGTTATACACCCCGTAAGGAAGGAGAAAGCATTGATGATGTGACCCATTATACACACATATATATGTACCGTTTTGGGGGGAAAGCTCTTTAGAAATTGTAATTGTCCATTTGGAATCTGGAACTAGTGTGTATGTGTGTGAGCTTTCACGTGCAAATGGGTCAAGAGAGAAAGCAGATGGGGCTTTTGGTTTTGAGCACAGTGAAAAAAATTCCGTCGCAGAGAGGTATTTGGGGCAGGGTGAGAAAAGGGTCGTTTGACTGTCTATGTACATATTTAATGTACCTATGCGCAAAATCATGTTATGACCATCATCCCCATTTGCGTTCAAAAATGTATGTAATGTATGTATGGGAATTTTTTGAAAGGGAGAATGAATTGATTAAGATTACTATTATACAACAATGCTATATAGACTTATATTGCACTTTCCCCCGGAAAAAGTTTTTATTTTTTTCTCTCTCTTCGAGTAATTGATGCTCAAGACTAAGGTAAATCCTCAGAAGAAGAAAATGATATGGAACATGAAACCCACTAGGAAAAACGTTTTTTCCTTATTTTTTCTATGTAAGAATAAAAAAATATTTTAATAGCGCTATTGAAAAAATAACTCTCCTTTTGAGTTTGTGCATTGGCCTGGCCACATATTGTCATCTGAATGGAGGCATCTCGGCCGACAAGTTGGATGGAACGGACACATTTGTCATCTTATTCATCCGTGAAAGAAGAGAAAAAACACACTTTTTAAAAAAAGTAAAATCCCCAATTTTTAGGTATTTTTTGCATGTTTGTTTTTCACAAAAATTGTATATGTGTAGTAGATACGTACACGGTTGAAAATTTTTCAAAGTGATGTATATCCCCTCATTAAAGATTTTTTCTCCAGTTTTTTTTTTCAGTACAAATATATACAAACTCACGTGTACATGCATACATATTTCGAGGGTAGTAGATGCACCCACAACCAAGAAGAAACTTTTTTCTCTCTCCTTTATCTCCTTGTTCCGAGTACATAGTAATTTTTCAGAAGCATTAGTGTTTTCCCTTTTTTTCAGAGTATCAAAACAAAAGGAGAAAGTTTTTTTAGGAAAAACGTCTACAGAATTCTTATGAGAATATCAAGTCTGTGAAATCTGGACTTTTTTCTTTCTCTCTCTTCGTGTGTCATCCTCCTCCACGGGAAGATGCAAGACATATGTCAGTAAATCAGCGAAATTGCCGTATTACAGATGAGAAAAGTTTCAGAGAGAAGGGATGGCTTTCTCTTTTGTGAGAGAATGAGGATAGGGTACACATGAATGCATGACTTTCTCCTGGAGAAAAATGTTTTTAGCCGTTTACCTATGGAAAATATGAAAAGAGTTTCTTGTTTTTCTAGTCTTTGGCTATATGTGGCAGAAGTTTTCCATTGTTGAGTAGACAATATATATATTTGAAGATTTTTGGGAGCAGGGCAAACACACACTCACAGGTATACATATGTAGCTTCTTCAGTTTAATCTCTGTCTTTGCATTTCCCCTCGGTGAAAGTGAGCGAAAGTCAAGAAATGGGTGTGATGTGTGAGAGGATGGGGCTGTATAATCTTCTATTTTTGGCAAAAGGGATTAAAGTCCAAGCCATTAAATTCTGCTGGCTGCTGCTATGCTGGCCTTTACCCACAGTCTTGGACTTGGGTTCATGATGGTCTGTCTGGAGTCAGGTGTGCTGCCAATAAAAAGATGAAAGGGATGAGGATGAGAGGGTGGCCCAGCTTTCTTCAAGGATTGTAGAGTCACAATACCCGCTATTTATTACGTAGCTGTTTGTGAAGAAGGGATGCAAGACAGGATGGATTTAGCATTGTTGGTCTGTCTGTCCGCCAGCCAGCACCAAAATCCAATATCATAATTTGCATAACGGTATTCCCCGAAAACAGGAAGACTGTAAAATTTTGATCTTTGCGAATTCGGTAAATATCTGTCAGAATCTTCATTAAAGATCAGAAGGATCTGTATGCATACAAATATATAAGAATTTGAAAGGGGTAATGTGAAATATGCAGTGTACATCAATTTAAGACGACTCCCGCTGCGGATTTTATTTTGCCTTTACACATTTTTACATGCAGCAGAAAATTTTTGTTTGAAATCCCAATTCAGCTACGTATATAATACAGCCTTTTCACCAGGATATATATTGGCTTTATCCTAACCTAAGCCTGTGTACTTGCTCCCTTGGGCAGAAAGCCATTAGCTAATCAATTTGATTTTCTCCCCTTTGATTCCAGTTGACAGATGAAGGCTCTGGCGGTGCTCAAACCACTGGAATCGGCCAACATAACTTGACTACAGCATCATCATCAGGAGCATCCGCTCCACCAACTTTTAGTTCTTACTCTCCACCTCCACCACCAGAAGAAAAAGGGAATCCCGACGGAGCTTCTCCAAAAGACGGAGTCACAATGGCACCAGCCCCACCACCACCACACCACCACTTCCAACTCCAGCTCAAAAACGAGCAGGGGAAAAACTCGACAGCAGACTCTGAAGAAACTTATTCTTCTCCTCCTTTCACAGTGACAAGCCCAGGCTCAGAAAAACAAAGTTGTGATTCAGGAATAATTGCATCAAAAGAATTGAGTGGCACGACAGAAGACTCAGCAGCAACAAAAACAGACGTCGTCGTCTCTTCCTCAACTGATGGAATTTCAAGAGAATCGGAAAAGGAGTCCCAGCTAACAACACCACCACCACAGCCAGCAGCCCCATTACCACTTACAGTTACAGCAGCACAGACTGAAATTGAGATTCGGCCGGATGGAAAGGAGAAGGTGTCATCTGCAGATGGGAAAGTTGGCCCGAGTTGTACAGAAGAAGTCGAGGGAAAAGAGCAAGTCATCAGCAGCATCACGACACTTCCATCATTGAAGAGCAGCAACTCTTCATCCTCATCATCATCTTGCCCCTCGTCGACTAATGAGTCGAGCACATCATCTCCCGTTAATGAGGGCCAGAGTTTAATGAGGTCCCAATCAAAACTCGCGAGCCGAGCTGACTTCACAGAAGAAGAGAAAGTTGAAGACGACATCTCAAAGAGTCGAGAAGAGGCCAAAGTTTTGGGCAAGAGCAAAAGTAGGAAATCGAAAAAGAATGTGAGTCCTCGAAGGAAGTTTGGCGGTGATGATGACAAAACGAGTTCCAATCGGGATCGGCCTGGAAGTGAAAAACCAGCAGAAGCTGAGACAAATGAGAAGGGGGACGATGAGAAAAATTCTCCCAGCCAAAGCCAAGCACAGACAGAAGAGCAGCAGCAGCAGCAGCAAAATCCAGAATCGGAATCAGCTTCTCCAGCAGACAATTCTGGAGAAACAGGAGCTGATGGTCTCGAGGAGAGCGGTGATTCAGCCGAGACGGTCGGAGCAGTATCCAAGAAGCCCACGGATTTGACTGTCCAGTGCCCGATGGCCTGTGATGAGCTGCAGCCGTTCGAGGAGAGCTTGCATCTGCAGCGCAGCCCATCCGCAGCGAATGAGCCGAGCAGTCCGGACTCACTCAACACGAATCAGAGCGTGGCGGGCTCAGAGTTCTGCCCTGGGGAGAATCTGTCAGTGTCCGAGTCAGAGTTGATGAACCGGACGACGTCGATTGATGAGGTTGAAGAGGATTTGCCCCAAGAGACGGAGTTTCCTCAAGCAGTAATGCTAGCAGCAGCTTCTCAGGCACAAGTGGAGGTCGAACCAATTGAAATTGAACCAGTGACAAGTCCTCCCAGACAAGACGAATCTGAGGCCAAAATAGTTGAGACCAGCGTTGAGGAGATGGAGACCACTGCATGTCCATGTCCTGATGAAACGGTAGCTACTAAGCAAACTGAGGCTGAGGAACAAGGGGCTTCATCGGCGAGACCTCAAAGTATCACTTTGGCAGTGACCGAATGGCTCAAGACCCAAGGCGAGGATGCGCTGACCCCCATCATCCCGCGTGTCTCATCCTCCTCTGAAGAGTTCGAAGGCGATGTGGAGGAGACCGACACGGAGGAGGACTCTGACGACTCGGAACCAACCAAGGGGGATGATGATACTGTACCGGCGACCAACTTGGAACAGAACCAAAAAAACGTGTATGGCAACCCTTGGGTTGCACCATCCAATAAGACTGGAGGCGTGAAGCTGTGCCGCGCCAAGCGGGTCTCCAGGAAATGCGCAAAGAGAGAGAACGACGGAGCCCAGAATAATGGACTCCCAAAGATGGATGGTGTTTGCTCAAGGGTTGCCCCACTTTTAATGTCTTCGTCCGCTGAGAACACTAGCACTTCAGATGACGCTGAGACACCGACTGACTCCGATAGCTGTAATAATCCTAAGAGGATGAGAGATAAGCACAACTACCTCAACAAAGCGAGTTCTTCCAGAGGCTATGACTCAGGACTGGAGCTGAGCTCTCCAGAAAATACTTGTTCACCGTCTTCCGTTATCCCAGCCGAGGCTGGGAGCACCAAAGCCTCCTCCAATCCTAATTTGGCCAATCAAGATGATGATGATGCTCGCGCAGTTGACCCAGTTTCACAACTATTGATCGGGGCGGAGAAGAAGGAGGAAAATAATAATGACGAGAAATTCGATTATGACGACCTGCCAAAACTCATATCTCGTTGTTGTCTCGAGCCCGATAATAGGAGAATTGTGATCGCTGCCCCACTTTCCATCATCGAACAAAAGACTGGAAATGAGAGCGTGGAGCATCACAATCATCATCATCATCACCAGCACTACCACTCCAAACAAAGGGCCACTTCACAAGATGCTCCAGAAGAAGTAGAAGGGGATGCGAGTGTGAGCCCGACAGCCACGATCAGTAGTACCGTCACATCATCCTCCCTTCCGTCGACTTTCGAGGAGCGAGATCACACTGAGATCTGTGATCCGCAGCGGTACGCAAAGTACTATCAGTTGGGCGTCGTCTTTGACACTTCCTCCACTGATGATGCCTGATCAAGGCATTGAGACTGCTGAAGACGACGACACAGATTCTGCCAAAGATATCAACTTGGACTTTCCAAATAAGGCTGTTACTGTTCCAAAAGATGAGGGAGAACGCCCATCTTCTTCTTCAGCTGCTGCTGCAGCAGGTCCAAACAGTGAGGACTTCCTTACAGTGATGTCCCACCGAAACCGGAAGCTCGCGAAAAAGGCAAAGCTGCACGCTGCCTCCAATGATGAGATCCTAGTGTCAAAGAGTATTTACCTCCAGGACGAATTTGAAGAGATTGGAACCTACGATCCTCAACTCTTGTCCCGGAGGCGAACACCAATGGGCGACGAGGAGGGTCGGCGAACGGATCNCCTCCAGGACGAATTTGAAGAGATTGGAACCTACGATCCTCAACTCTTGTCCCGGAGGCGAACACCAATGGGCGACGAGGAGGGTCGGCGAACGGATCTCACTGGAGAAGGGACTTCTGTTCCTGCAATGTCACCATCCTCACATTCACATCTGTATGTCAATCCCTTATCTCTCGCCGCTGAAATGAAAGAGTCTGGTGTTTCCGCAGTTGTTGGTGGTGGTGGTGGCAATTTTAGGAAGGGCTTCGGCTCCACTTCCAGCAGCAGCTTTGACTTCGACTCCTCTTCGGACGAGCCCCCACTCCCCCCGTACGAGTCACCACCGTCAGTCGAGATTCCCGTTTACAATGAGACCACACCTGAGGCGAGAGTCATCCGGCGGAACTTCTACTCGTTTGGCGACCCCGTGTCTGGTGCTATTTGCTGTTCCATTCAATAAATATTTGAAAAAAAACTTCGTTCAACCCCCAAGCTTCTTTTAAATGGGATTTCTTTTTCTTCCTCTTCGTCATTTTTGGGAGTTTTTTGTTCTTATTCCTTGTCAAAAAAAGAACCTTTTTCCTTTCATTCTACTTTTTAACGCTATACAAACTACATAGGGTCAAATTATTAAAAAGGGTACTCAAACTTAAAAACATGAGATATATATATTAAAACAGTTTTCAAACAAAAAACTGTTTCACTTTTAAGAGTTTTAAGGCTTCAAGTGGAGAAAAAAATGGAAAATGGCGGAACTTCTACTCGTTTGGCGACCCCGTGTCTGGTGCTATTTGCTGTTCCATTCAATAAATATTTGGGGAAAATAACTTGGTTCAACCCCCATAATAATATGTGCTCCAAGCTTCTTCTAAATGGGATTTCCTTTTCTTCCTCTTCGTCATTTTTTGGAGTTTTTTGTTCTTATTCCTTGTCAAAAAAGAACCTTTTTCCTTTCATTCTACTTTTTAACGCTATACAAACTACATAGGGTCAAATTATTAAGAAGGGTACTCATACTTAAAAACATGAGATATATATATTAAAACAGTTTTCAAACAAAAAACTGTTTCACTTTTAAGAGTTTTAAGGCTTCAAGTGGAGAAAAAAATGGAAAATACTTCTGCATTTTTTATACTGGCTGTGTAAAATAATTGTATTGACTAAAAAAACCAACTCATTATTTAACGGTTCATTCATATGAAAATGGATTTACGAAATGACAGTATTGATCATGATGTAAATAACCCTCTTTCTCTGACGTATTTATTAAGTCAATTAACTGTTTTTCCTCTCTGTGAGACTCACACGGGTCACGGAATGAAACGAAAAAATTATATGAAGGTTAATTGTTAATAAGAAAAAAGTCCTTCTTTTTGTGCTTTTTCCGAATGTAAAAAAATAATAATGTGAATGCATATACAATAACATGTAGGTATAATTAAGGATCTAATCATGTCCTCGTAATTCTGGTAAGAATGAACTTTTTCAAAAATAAAGTCTTTTGGGCACGCAAAATTGTGAAATCAAAGTGGCTTTTCTCACTGTTAACAAAATGTCTCTGTGAATGCGAAAGAAAGTATGTGTGTGCATTTACCCCCCAAGAATTTTAAGATTTAACCCTTTCAAATTAATTATTCCTTTGCATGATATGATGAATGATGCTGATGATGAGTTTTTTTAAAGAAAAAAATTACGACAAAAAATGCACATCAACTTTGAAATGTGATATTACGAGAAAAAAAATGCAGTTGTTCGTTGTATAAAAGAAAATTATCCGCAAAAAAACCTTATCCTTAAAACACAAAAACGCACTCGATTATTCACGATTCCTTCACGAATTCAAATTAATTTATGAAAGAAGAGTTAAAT
>JAHZMY010001447.1:0-17469 GCA_027743915.1 Seira sanloemensis | reverse complement strand
ATTCAATGCTGAGACTCATCAAACGCATTGCATTTGTGGAACGTTGAGTACTCTAATTATTATGCAGGGAAGTTGCAATCGTTACAATTAATCTCTCAACTTTGCTGGTGCACAGTCATTACACTTTTGAGCTTGTGGTTGGATCGTTACATCATCATCCTTGTTCTTAGTGAATACATGAAATGGTAAAGGTTTGAAAATATTGCTAATTATACTTTTCTCTTTGCTTTAGCGTGAAATCTTTAATGCATTGCAGCGAAGCTTATGATATGATATAACAGTAACGATGACGATAGAATCATAGCACAATATTGAAACAGATCGCGCCCCTCCATCAAGTCTCATACGCAAGGTATCCATGTACAGTGGCATGTATTTAGGATCAATATTAATTAATCAGCAATCGGTCTTACCTCCACGCCTTGCATGGCACTGCTGCCTTGCTCCATCATCCTAGCGAAAACTTATTTGCCATGACTAGGCACAAGTCAATATAGGGAATTAGACGAGAATTATTTTAAAGTAATATCGCTCCCCATCTCCTTGATGTAGGGGGATCAAGCTTGTTTTCTCAGTGGTTCATTATTAGATCGGTTATGACTTAATAGAAAGCCATTTCATACACAAGCATCACCGCCGCGACCATCAGAAAGCGTTCGAGGCAAAGCGAAACAAGCACAAAGGCGAGGCACAAAGAGAGCTGGAAAAGATAAACGCATTAGGTACTATAATGAAGCGAAAGAGAAAGAAAATAGAGAACATGGGAATGAACCACAAGCATCGCTTAGTAAATCATGAAGGGTGAAAACCCTTCTCCTTTCACAGAAATTCGAACCGTTCCTTCGGCTACCTACACATGGTATTCAGTGGATGAAAGGAGCAGAGCTCGTGAAAAAGCAACAAGATGACTGCATAAGACGACGACTCCTCTCTCTCTCCTCTGCCTTCACACGGAGCCGAGCAGAGCGTGAGTATGTGAGAAGAAAAGAGGCCGAGAGGAGAGAAAGGGAGCAAGCGGGAGATGGAATAAAGGAATGGGTGATTAATAGGAATTGAGCAAAAAGGAAAGTTACAATGAGACTGGGAACGGTGATGATGATGGTGCCACTACAATATAAAAATTCGTCTTCATCTTCTCTCCTGATATCGTTTACTTCTTCCTCTCCCACCACTACCGTTTTTGTCTCCGTCTCTCCTTTTTGCATCGTCATTTTCTCCGTTCGAAATGAAGTTTTGAAGGAGAAAGAAGTATATCTGGAAGGTAAAGTAACAATAAGAAGGCTTCCAGTGATGTTGACGAAGTCTTCCATTATGAATTTGCTCTCTTCTGCTCTCACTCTCTGCGTATGTACAAGACATCAGAGCATTTATACGCTGCACGAAATTATACATAGGAATGAGAAGGAGCATCTTTCACAATCACTGATGTATTTAATGCGTGTTTCATCAGCTTTTTCTCCCTCTACCTATTTCCGATGTGAAAACAGTTCTGACTGAGAATCGAGAGGAGAGGTAAATATCATCACAGACACAAATGGAGAGCGTTAGGGGAGAGAGAGAGAAACAGCTTTACAGAAAAGTTAGTCGCTTGGCTCTACGGTGAGGGAGATAGTGAAAGTATTGATTTATGGTTAGCTTCAAGCACCACTACCACCATACATTCCTCGATTGTATCCAAAGTATCACAAGACGCAGGGAGTGAGTACATTGAAACCTATTAAAGAATCCAAAAGTCAGTGACTATGTTTCACTTGTTATCCCTCCACTGCACTGTAAGCAGACAGAGAGAGAGAGAAAGAAAGAGAGAGCTTGGGAAGGCCCAAGTACAAAGTAGCTATTCCGTTGTGGATGATGATGGCCCTACGTACTACGAGTTTTATTGTGATGATGTGATTGTAATCATATAGATGGTATTATAACGGCATCTTCCTACCTCATGAGAATCTCTAAATTCCCCTTGCCATCTTCTATATGGAGCTTTTCTTCATGCTTGCTTTTATCTTATGAAATTGTGCCTCATTACGAAAAACTGTCGTCCGTCTTGTTTTACGATTTTGTGGTGAAGATGGGAAGTTACAAAAGGAGTGATGCTGAAATCAGAAGGATTGTCAAACTCTCGGATAAACGTTGCATCATGTAAAAAGTACAGCATTGGTATAGGTAGCCTAGAGCTTGAAATGTTCAGATTTTTGTGTTTGCTTCCTTTTATGACAATACTGGTTGTTAATATTTAATAACAGACCGTTTTAAAATTCAATTTTTGATTTAAGACATTTTTTGAGTTTAGTGATTCTATAGTTAATTTGACAGTCAAGATTTTGTATAAACGGAACTTTGTACTCCGAAGTACAAACTTTGCATTTTGTACAATATACATACAATATTTGACACTAAATGAAATAAGGAATTACGAAAGTAATTAAACTTCGGAATTTGGAATTTGGAATTAGGCTGTTTGGTAATATACAAAATTGGAAATTAGAAAATTAGAACCCATGCTGGACGTAGGTCCCCATTGGTATGAGGAATTACAAAACCCTGGTTTACTCAAATTTAAAAACGCGCTTGAAGACTATTTCCGGGTTAACTCAATAATTCAATAAAATATGCTAAATTTTTAATTATATGGTAAATTATAAATAACTGCACTAAAAATTTTACTGTCTTTCCGTGTGACAAGTCTGCTTTTTTTAAAGTCACTAGATTAGAAATGATTTAATCTCGAAATACACCCCGAATTGGCATATATGCTTATGGGTCTTGGAAGCAAATTAGGTATTTCAAAGGGGACATTTAGATGAAAAAATGGTGCATAAATAGGCACCCATATTTTCAGAATCTATACGCAGAATCTTGCAAAAATGTTGGCTACTTTCTTTGATGGGTAAATTTGGAGGTTCAATCTTCAAAAGTGTATACCTTGTTGGCCAACTAAAATTTGTTTCGTGTAGGAACAAAGTAAAGATAGAAAGGATTTTTTATGAATTTTTTTTACAAAAAATGGATTTTGACGAGAAATAAAATAGCTGATTTTTTATTGAATTTAATTGAAATACTATTATTGCGCCAATTAGTTGTCTGCTATACAAGTTATTACCAATTTTTGGAAAAAATAATTTTTGAATATAAAAACAGCGTTTTTGATATTGATATTGAAAGAAAATTTTGACGTTTCGAAAGGCACCCAAGCGATGTTACAGTATTTTAGGATGACTTGTTTTTTCTTGACAAAAGAACCGTCTATGTGAAATAATTGACTTTTGGAAAAAAATAAACCAAAAACGCAGGAATCTGGAAGAAAAATGTTAGATTTCGATGAAACTTGAAGCTTTCGAGAACTAAAATTTCGCAAAATATAAGGACCTGTTGAGAATTGCTTGTTACTGAATGATATGGGGTTTCCGAAAAAAGTTGATAATGCCTTATTACAAAATATGAGTTTTATATAAGTTATTAGGGGCTGTCTAGCTTGACAATTACTGACGTTAAAATGGTAATTTGAGGATATGGGCCGGTGAGACGAAAAAGGCAGATTCAGATTTACAGGAGGAGAAAATTATATAAAAAATGCAGTAGTACATTACATCTTTCCGAAATTTTTTGAAATGCAAGCGTGTACGTAGTTATTTCCTTGGTGCTAGAAAAATTTGAAAAGATGTCTTTTAAAAAACACTAACCCAAGTTTTAGGGGGGAACATTTGATGCTGCCCCCCGTGAAATTTCAGGGGGAATGTCTCCCCTCGTCCCCCCATGTACATGCTTTATTTGTATTAAAATGCATATGCCTTGATATGATATTATCATTATGGTGATTATTGATTAACGTTTTTAAAAAACATTAATCAATAATCACAATAATGTGACAAGTTCTTTTTTACATGTCTAGCAACGCATTATTTAAAACAGGATTCAAAGATGTTAAACCGCCCTTGAGTTATCCCCACAGACAGACAAACAGGTGGACGGACAGAAAATTCAATGCCTTATTTATATTTCGACGTTGAAAACATTCCAACAGTTACCGTCGCCGTTACCTCTCGCCTTTCTCGCCTTTACAGATGAAAACTACATAATTTGATTAAGTGTATGGTGCATTTGTTCTTAACGATTGGCGTGTCGCATGAACTATTTGCAGCAAAATTTCTGCTTCTACAGACAAGGAATTCCACATTTGAGGTTTTAGAGCTAATTTCTGCGAAATTTCTTCCTAAACCTTCTACCTTCTGCGGTTGAAATGCAAAATGCGCATAAATTATGCTATAGGGATTTTCAAATATGGTCATCATTCAATTCTGGCTTTCAACTGTGCTTGCTAAATAAAAGTACGGCCAACTAAATCTCGCTAGAGTCGACACCTGGCATGTTTGCCTGGATACACTTTCTCGAACTTTCTCGATTCAAAGCAGGTTTATGAAATGTTCGGTAGAGAGTGTTACAAGACTCAAAATTTCTGGAGTGTCTCTTTTCTCCTTGCCTAATTTGAATGCTGCTTGTTGTTTAAATTACATTCATCTCTTTGTTTGCTTCCTCGTATTGAAGCATAATAAAATTTCCAACGTACATATTGCAACTTAGTGTACTGCAATGGAAATCATTTGCGAATGAGTTTATCTACCAAAATATAAAATATACATATGCTGTCGAGAATAATGTGAGATCAGAGCTTTGCTTTTTCTAAGAGCGTTTAATGAAAATGATTTATTGAGAGACCTACATACATACCATTTAATAATGATTTCATGCCATCGTCTACATGTTTCTTATACTACGCTAATTCATAACTACACATGTTTAAATGTCTTAATCTTATTTGACATCCACAGTTGGAAATTGCATTTCCTGTGAGAAAGTGCTTAAAGTCATTGCTATGCTTTTTCCTCACCGTCAAAGATTAATACGATATGTGATAATTTATCAATCGAAATTTAATCTGACACTTGCTAAAAGTACATTTCTTGTTTATTGTTTGCTAGTTACTACGTTACTACACTACTTGTTTGAGATCCTTTTTTTGCAGGAAGCATATCATTCTACGTTTTTTGTATTACATTAATCTAGTTGCGGCAGGTCAGACTCATGTTGTGCCGGTCATTGGCTTCTTCTATCAGAGGGTGAAGGTAATCTCTCTTGTGGAACCTGTTCCAGCGGTGGAATGTCACGAAGGAATGTCATGAAGTCTGCTGGCGACCTTTGAATGTCTGGAAGAACTGCTATAGGTGGGGGCCCATTACGACAACATTCGGAGCACTCGGCTGTGCGCACCTTTTCCAGCTACAATTATTTGCAAATAGGCTTTTTTATTGATCATAGATCACCATTTATAAGTGTTTGAAAATGAAATTCGTGGTTACCTCTATCAAATATTCAACGGCAGAGACTAAGCTTCGGAAGGAGGAATGGTCTTCCTTAGCAAGCCCTGCTGTGTTAGCTGTCGTGGATCGTTTACCTTTGACCCATTCTCTGGTGAATGTGATCTGGAACGGTAAGTAAATTGGTCGAATCAAAGTCTGAGTGTGAGAAAAAAACGAAGAGCTATTTCGGTTGTTACCTGAGCGAAGGAAGCAGAAATGTAGAGAGCAAGGAAGAAAGTCACTAGCGCTTTCATTTTGACTTATCACAGAAACTTTAAACTAGAGAAACTAAAAAATAAAAACTTCCTTGACTTTTTCGTTGATTGCAGCAGGAAATGTTTCTCTGGTTTGCTGTTGTGTAATGGTCCACCTCTGTTGAGACACGACTGTGGAGATTGAGCAGACATCTGCTTTTATACCAGCAAATTCTCACTCGATTTAAAACTTTTCAAAATTATCCTACGCAAAATATTCCGAGTAAAAAGGGATTTAAATTAAAGTTTGCATCTGAAGCCTTACGTGAGAGAAATAATATGGTAATTTTTTTTGGAATAAGCCGGAATAGTTAATAGATTCGTGTACAAGAGCACAAAAAGTTTGTTTACGGTGGGTGCTGGATTTTACGGACTCGTAGAAAGCAATCATATCCCGAGGCAGCACTCTCTTTGATTATGGCTTTCACATTCACATTACATTTTCGTCACGCTAGTTTCATATCATGTTTCTTTTGACTTTCTGTGGGTCTTGCTTATACTCACTCGTATTCCAGGGATTGCTGAAAATATTTTTGGATTTGTAAGTAGCTCATTTTATTACCAATACAACTTTCTATGGCAGTCATGGAGATTATAATCCCAAGTCATTTAAATAATGTTTGATCTAAGATGAATGATGACTTTTGAATTTGGAAAGTATGTATTTATCATACACTTGAACTGCGTGTAAAGCTATTGATGTGGGTGCTTCTTCTCAGAAGACTTTTGCATGTGCCACTGTTGCAAGATGGAGGTCAAACTTTTTAAGTCTTCCTTCAAGAATATACATATACATACATACATATATTATGTGTTAATCCTGTATCATTTTTAGCAAGCGTGGAACGATTTTTTAAAGAACTTTTACTCACGTGTTATAGAGCCATTGGCAGATGGGTGGAATACATTTTTAGGAAACACTCAATATTTCATGCTTCAAATATTTTATTAGTCATTATATTTTTGCAAATCGTAAGCATAATTCATTCAATTTACGGTCGCGCTAAATGTCTTCAAACACCCGTAAAATACACACATACAAATGTCTTCAAAAACGCTGGATGTCAAGAAGAGCAGCCTTTCCTAATAATGCACCATCAAAACTCTCGGCAAAGCTTCCAAGTGGTATATCGTTTAAGCTCAAATGACGGAGCACAAAGCACAACACGATTTGTAAATCTGGCAAAGAACATGAATGGAGAGAAAAAGGTTCGTCTTCGTTTTCATTGAAAGACAAATTGCATGGGCATTTTGAGAGCGGGCATACCTCCGCTGAAAGTAAAAAGATGAAATCATTCGTGTGTAAAATTGATCTTTTGAGAGAATTTATTTTCTTACATTTAGTCCTTTCATGACTCGTGCTATTGTGTTGAAGGTAACATTTTTTTCTCTGACCATAATAGTTCAATTTTTGTTTGGTTCATCATTTTTCTAGCATCTACATATCAGCATTGCCGCTGCTATTAGGAAGCAGCTGCAGAAGAAACTAGCGTCTTTCAGGCGCAAATAACTTGCACGCTTTTATTCGTTTTTAAGAGGATCTAAATAGACCTAAAATGAGGATAATGAAGAATGAGCGAGCTACAGAAACATTTTGGTTTAATTTGTTGTAGCTCAAAAGGTCATATTGTAACTAATACGGCTTTTAATGTCAAAAAGTAATATTGCGAAGTGAGTGGCCGGGATTCTTTGGAAATGACTGATATCTTTGTATAAGGCGAGTGATAAAGCTTGTACTTTGTTATTTCTATGGAAAAATGAATTGCCATCTTGGCTTTGCATGAAACTTCTCTTGGCTTTAGTAAAGTACTCCTTGAGGCAAGTGCGTATAAATTTGTCATGTATACAATGACTAATATACCATATTAACAAATGGAGTCATTGTTTAGCTATGAAAAATACTTGTATAAAGGAGTATGAAATACTTGTATACCTGTATAAAGGAGCTCGTGCTGCCGTAGATATATTCTGATTTTTTTAAAATCGAATGAATTCAATTGACTTTCATGTTGTAACACCTGGACATGTTAGCAACATGACTTGTTGGTATTGTAAATGTTCAATGAAATATGTGTAGTGTTCCAAGGGATGCCTAACCTTCACAACGTGCTTTTTGTTGCATGCTGCTTGCGTAATTTAGCATCAGAATGTTTCTCAACATCTCTGATGAAAAAATTAATAAGTAAATAATAAGCACCAACTAGCAATAAATTTGATGCTAACTGTAGTACCAAAGTATTTTTGATGGAATGTTCCATTATTGCTAAGCCTTCCAGGCGTTTACTTTTATTCTTACTTGCTACACAGTTCTTCGCCGTGAATAATTTGTGAAATAAATATTTTATTGAAATTAAAAATGCACCCACTCTTTTACAGGAAGAGATTGAAAAAAGGGCAACAACAAAGCTTCAATAACTTCATTCCAAGTCTCTGTGTTTTTTAAGAATAAAAGAGTAAACCGTAATAATGAGTCTCCATTGTCCCATTTGGGAAAACTAGAATTTAAAAAGTGGAAACTCTTCTCCCAGCCCATTAACTCCACCCTTGTAATGATTATGCTTGCTATCTAATGCTATTGCATTTTATCTCAAATTACCCTTGCAGCATTACCCAGGCTGGTGTGCAAGCTGTGTGAATACGATGGAGAGAATCGTCATTAAGCCATCCTCCTCTTAATTCAACTCAACTTTTTCAGAATCCCTTTCGATGAGGCTTTTTACCTAAAATGTACATTTAGCGAGCACCCAAACTTTATTATGGAAATAGAATGCGTTGCACTATTCTCGTTTTGACTTCCCTTTTGCCAACTCCTGGGCTGCTGATGATGACGATGTGGTACACGGGTAGTGTGCAAAGTGTTGCTCCTTTCCCTGCTGATGCTGGTTAAAGTTACTCTAATAAAGTGTTAAATTAAACTCCATTTTTCGACACGAAAAGTCCACAAAAGACCGCAAAAGCATAAATGTTAGTAAACAGTCGCTTATAACTCCTTTCTTCCGCTTTTCATATTCGCATTACTCAGCAGTTAAATTCAAATAAGGCTCGTTTCTAAATCCATATCTGAAATCCTAGATTACCTGCTGCAGCAGTTTATTATGTAGTTGAAAAACGAATAATAATGATGGCTGCATTATCCACAATTTCTTACCATTCTTCGCCGCACCATGATCGCAATTTTAATTTCTTTCATCATTATAACCTAATGAAAGCGTCTTGAGTGAAAAAGGTAATGGAGGTGGATGCATTGTGCGCGTTCCTTCATTACTCTGTTCATTGTACATCATTAGTGTGCGAATCATCCAATCGACTCTGCTTTTCACGTATGTACATAGGTAGTACTTTACAAAACTCGTATCACGTAAGTAAATACATACGTTCGTATATTCATACTGTAAATTTTTGTAACACTTTGGAGGTAATGTGATCTACATGTAAGCATGTATTGCCAACTCAATTTTACTCAGTAAAATAGAAAATCATCATAAAATTGCTAATATTAATGCACCTCTGCTAATCCAAATGCTTCGTGTTTTTACCGTCCGCCGTGGCATCTACTAACTACCAAAATAAATTCCTACGGATATTGAAACCAAATATAATAACGACATTAGCAAATAAAGGATTCAAAATAAAGTGATGTTTTTTTATTTTTCCAAACTATAATAGATTTTTTTACTGTTTGATAATATCAATCAGTGAGGGAACATTAAGTAAGAGTCAAACACGAAATTAAGCAGTTATCTTTGTTGGCGCTATCATTAAATTGCATTACAAAGTTGATTCTATTTTTACGGCTGTAACTTGAAAACAATTCATGTTAACGCATTCCTCAATATCCCATTCAAGAAAATTAAGCTATAAGCTTGGGCTATTTGGCGGATAATCATTCAAATCATTAAGTCACACAATTCTCCCCGTGCTGTCCTGCTTTGCGAGTCGGATATTTTTTTGTGCGTGAGTAAAATATCATTTGGTAAGCACTTGAATAGAAATTGATTCTCTCTTTTTCATGAATTAATAGATTTGTGTACGAAATTACGTCCATGAGAAGACATGGTATGTACATACGTATGTGCGTGCACGTCTGAAACTGCATTTTCATTCACAGTCGTACCTTTCACAGAAGTAAAATACGTACATACATGAAAGGGTATGCAACCATTGAGCCTCATTGTCAGTATGCCATTATTTTGTACCTGGGCCGAGCTCAATTTCACAAATGTATCTAAGTAGAAGCTTGTTACCAAAAAGGGAAGCCTAAAGACGGATCTGTTTAGCCATTTGGTCTGCCCCGTTCTTTGTGATAAGTCATAATCGTTTTACCGTACGATAGGGAATAGAATCAGGCAGATGACAATACAGGGATTTGTTCAATTATATGGTATTATGATGCACATTTCTCAATTGGGACCCAATTGCCTCCATTTCGCTTCCCTTTTATTAATCTTGACTTTGAGCGAGTAACTAAATTATGGGTTCATCTACGGGAAAAGTCAATAATTTACCAGATGATTTTTTAATTATGACTGTCGTAACAATAGTTAATAACTTTGAATGCGAAAGAGATGCGTATTAACGTGGCAATAGTGAAAATACGCTATGAATCTATTTTTATGTGATGTAACAGATATGCGTACCTATATACCTATGTACGTAGGTATGCACATATCATATACAGCAAATTACAAAAGTATGCGAGTCATTTTCTATTTACAAATAACACACGGCTTTTAGTATCATGCTATCGCAAAATATACAGGGCATGTTTTTACGAATATAATATAGAAATTATGGAATTCATGAGCTACTTCTAAATGCTAAATCTAAACGGTTCGAATGTGTTTGATCGTAAATGGCCGCTGAGCTTAATCATATATTATATTTGAAGTACAATTTGATTTAGAATAGGTATGTATCTGTTTACATAGGGACAGATATTTTGGAAACTGCGGGTGTGCCAAAATTAATTTTATAAGATTTTTATCACGAGAGAAATAAAACGACGTTAAAATTGATGCAACTTGTCCCGTTTTCATTACACTTAAAAAGGTTCACCCATTCTCCAGTTTTATTTAGCTTTTCGCTTCACCTCATTCCAAAAGTTGACTCCTGCTGAACAATTTGTCAAGCGGATTATGCATCCCATGAAAGACCCTCTTTTTCCTATTACTCTCACTAAATAGCTTCTTAGGTGTGCTGGTAACAATGGTGTGCAAAGGGAAATATGGATCACTTCATATCGGTAAATACTATTTAAACATTTTACCAGCACACATGAGGGAAAAATACGTCTCCTTACATTTTCACTCTCCACTTGAATGGAAGCGTCAATGAATGCTTCAATAACCTTGAATGCCCTTTTTACCCCGTCCACACAAAAGAGAGGAAGTACCTTTTATACTGCTCGGTTCATTTAAGGGATATTGCCTTTCCTTGTCTGCTCATTTCACTGTTCATCAATTTTCATAAACCAGGTAATCCGATACCCAAAGTTTAGGGTCAAATAGTCAATGTCCCAAAGGCAACAGACGGCTTGGCACCGTCGCCCTCAGGAAAACTGATATCATTGACTGTCTACAGGCTGATAGTAAGAGAATGGAACTTAACTAGACCTACGTCAGTCAACAAAGGCAATCACTCGTAAAATGCTAATTATAGTAAAAGACGTACTGAAATATTGTCAATGAATATGTATGAGAATGTATGAATCTTGCTGTGTGAGCAAAGCAGTTACTTTAAATTCAAAAACATGTAATATTATATTTCAAGAAAATGAAGTAGTAAACTTGTTATGCATACAAACCCCATACATGTAAATACTTATGTACATTTTTTTTTGCAAAACTCAATTTGCATTTCGACGCTCATAGCGTTGATGATATTATTATTATACATTAGGTATTCCATAATAATACAATCGTAAAAAATGAGAGGGAGCAGCTGTGCCACAGAAGTGAAAATTTCTCATGCACACTAAATCTCAGAGAGGAAGAAAGGAGGAAAGAGAGGCTTGTTTCATTTCCCTCAACTTTTTTATTTCTATACACTTGTCCAAAAGATAGGGAAAGGAGAGATTGTGCCATCTTGTTGAAGCACTTACATGTAGTTTTAATATCATTTGTTTTCTTTATTCCCAAAGATTTGTTTCATCCTTCACTCCCTTCCTTTACTTAATAATAATGACTTCCCATATATACAACAAAAATATATTTTTCGCTTTGTTTCTCTCAACTTTAGCAGACTTTTATGCATGCATTGACACCTACATAATGTGAAACGGTGGCATGCACATTTTTTATTCTCTCCCCTTATTTACACCAGCCCATGTTACATGGAAAGAGTGGTTTTTTCCACGAAGGAAAACAGCATTTCGCGCATCCTAATGTTCTCCATTTCTTTTTGTCAAGAAGGCCCTTTTTATTTATTATGTGCATATCATTATATATTCTTAGGAAAAAAACAATCGGGCTATGAGCATGTTAAGTCGCTTTTCCATGTGTGCTCACAATTTCACGGGTAAAATATGTACTGGATATTTTCTCAAGGAAATGTAAAATGCCTCGTTGACATATGAGGACATGCTTAAAAACAAAGTCATTTACTCTGACGGAGAGAATTATTTGCTTGGAGCCACGTTGCACACGAAACCATTTTTGGACGCAATGATTTAACGTACTTGGATTTTTTGAAGACGCCACCGGTAAAGACAGAATAATATGAGCAGTTGGTCAGTTTGAATTAAACGGTGAATTGCTGAATTTTTAAAGTAATTGACAATGTGAGCCATTTTTCTGTATAAAAATTTGTTCAAACGCAGTAATCAGACTAATTATTAGATAAGAATTGAAAATATCCCGCTATATACATCTACGTACATTTTTTGCAGTAAATGAAGAGATTTTTTTGTTCGTGTGCAAACCTCTATTTGTTTTATGAAAATATGGCACAAAGTTGTACATGACTGCGATGCAAGTTAATATGCAGAAGCGACACCGAGCAAATGGGACTTTTTCCTTCAATATCATCTCAAAACTTTGAAAATAAAGTGGGCAAGCATTACAGAGCCGGAAAATCCTGGCTCTATTTTGATCCCCAAGAGGGAAGAAGGAAAACTTGCGCGCGGCGGAGATATAAGTCCTTCATAATGAGGAATATCCCAGATTTCTCCCTAGATGATTGATATAATCTATTTATTTCAGCTGTTGAAAATATAAACGTTCATCTATCACTTTAAAAGGTGCACTTTGTCTACAACTGTGCAGACCTACAACGATGAAGTGATTTGCATGGAGAAGTTAAGGATTTGGAGGGGAAATGAAATATGAGTTTGCATAGCAATTTTTTTGTGTTGGTTCTAAAGCCTCCGATGGCTTTGTTCCTCGCTGTGATGTGGAAAAATAAAAATTGAATTCGCAATTATCCTTTCAAGGTTTATCAAAATTAAGCTTATTACTTAAGTGGACGAGTCGATGGCTCGTATTTACTACAGCTACTTTGGATATTGTGAAAAGAGGCATGAGTTACTTGGATTGTCAGTTAATGATGAAAGTACATTTTTTCGGCAAGGGCCTTTTTGACAAAAAAAATCCTGCAGGAGGGTCCTGTCGTTTCCTGTTACTTGTTAGCAGAATAGACTGTAGACTGACTGACGACGGATGGGTGTGTATTGTTCACTCCATCATTTTCTTCATGCACAAATTTCATTAAAAAAGCACGAAAAGCTTAGAGCAGGTATAAGTACCCAGTAAATGCTTAGGCCCTGTAGGACGAGAATATGCGCAGATATACATGCATACGTAGTCAATGATCTGGAACATTGGATTTACGAGACATCATCACTGGCTTCTTCATTGTCATTGTTGAAGGGATGAAAACGAAAATCCGAAGCTGTGTAATAAGCTCACGCTCACAGCCACTTCTGTTCCCAGTAATATCCCTCCATTCATCCTGTAAACCTTTTTGTCTTCTCACTCTTTTGGAAAGGTGAGAGAGTGAATGAGGTATATCTTCAACTCAATTTCAGAGTGGAGAAATAATAGGAGGAACACGTATTCTCAAAAAATGTAATGGCCTTTGAATGTGCAAAGATATACTTCCTAAGTAGCTATGATAATATAAATGAGTCGCATTATTTTTGTTGCACGTCTCCGCCAGACAGAGTGGAGCCGACGACTTTGGATCAACCATATTAAAAGTAATACCTTTTGAGAGGGACCCTTCCGTAATCCTGGTGTCGAATGGAGACCTTTTTTCCGCTCTTTCATTCCACCGTGCACAATGTCTCAAGTTAGTGACTTTCTGACTTCCAAATAAATAATGCAAGGAGAAATATGCGTAGATTTGTTCCCTTGGGTACCTGGCTTGTAATTCTCGTATTGTGGGCTAATAGATTGGTATGTTCAGGAATTTGATTTATGAATGGGTCTAATCCGTGTGCAAGGCTAGATGACACAGTTTATGGATGAAGCAGATAATCTTCTTTTAATTTTATTACAGCCTGTCCCTATTGTGTGAAACGAAAATGAGAAAAGGTGGTAGTACAAGTTTAATAGTAGCATTGACCTACCGGTGACGAAAATTGTGAATGAATTCAACCGAAAAGATGCAATGAATGACGGACATTTGAATCCAGCATTTTGTAAAAGACATGAGCCTCAAAATAATACTTTTAATTGAAAATTATTTGGTGTAAAGGAACGATGCGATATTTGAAATGCCTAAAAATCGTGTTAGTCAATTGTCAAAATAGGCTAATTTAAGTAAAAGTTGCTAATAAATATTTTTCTAAACTGCTGTAATTTTGTATAAACTAATGGCTCTGTAAAACTTGCGAACTAAAGCGTCGTAATTTTACATCAATGACTATCTACATACGTACATTTTGTATTACCTTTCAGATTGCGATATTCTTGGAGGTAATAATTGGTAGTATGTATGTATGCATACGTAGGTTGAGTATACTTGAGTTCAAAGTCTCGTTTGATGACAAAGGGCCAACGTGTAATGAAAAGAAACCAGACTGTCTGGCTCTACCTGGCAGGTATTTCCTTTAATGAAATTTTTGGGCAACAATAAAGCGGAAGGAGGTGGGGAGCAAGTTGTAAGAAAGTTACAATCGTGTCGTAAAATCTCTTGAGATGTGAATGAATGAATGAACTTGGTATTATTAACATCTACCCCCGCTTCATCTTATATTGCCTCTGCAGATACAATTCATTTCACAACTTTTTTCAGTCATTCATGAAGTTTTCTCGCAGGTTCATGTTTCTCGTGATGCATTTCAGATATTTTGATGAATGGACACAAAGTGAACTCTCTGTAGTAAGTTTTCTCCATTTCAACTTTGTAAATACACTGGCAAAGAAATCTAAAGAGGATTGAAATACTTGATTCATTCATTCATGAATCTTTGTAATAATTTAATGGAATTTTTAGCACCGTTGGATTTCGGAAGGCCGTCATTTCTTGAATACAATTGGAACGATATGAACTGCATCCTTTTTGTTCAGATAAGTGATTGCAATGTTAAAAGCAAACCGATGCACTTTACTTCAGGTTCATGTACCTGTTCTTTGACGACGGAAGTCATCATTAATTTGAGTTGACATTCATAATGTAGTAAAGTTTGCTCGAGTTTTTATAACGAACAAAAGACACCTGATCCAGAATACGGTTTGACGTCATTGCCCTCCTTTCACAAATTCTGCCTTGTATTAATTCTTTACAAGCCAAGCAGAGTGTAGATGTGTTTTGCATTATTATAAAAACCTATGAACCTGTGATTGATAATATTGCATTTCATGCTGTAAGTAGTTGGATGGCAAAATTATTAAAAGTATAATGCAACTTATATTTTAATACTTCTTTTAAAGCCATTTTTATGGAAGGAAATAATAGTTAAAGAGAGCCTGACAATGCAATTACTCGGCGTTGACGGCCATTTAATTGGCCTATTAAAATTTATTTAAAAGATGTAAAGCATGAGTTTGGAAGTTTCTTGCTTTCAAGTTTCTCAAAATTTTAAGAAAACTAACAATAAGTGGATGTCTATGTATGGCTGTTTCATGAGAATGGCATTACATTGCCCCTTTTATTAGATTTATTTTATTAGGTGCTTGACGGAAACTTTATCTAATTATGAAAAACTCTTTCAAAAACCATTTTTATAATGATAAAGCAATAATGGGAAAGATAATCATTCCCATATACAGTTGGTATTTAAATTGACAAGAAGGAACCTATGAGAAATATCAATGTACAGCTTTGCTAATTTTTTTACCATATGAACTATTATTTTTTAAACTGGAGGATGATGAAAGATAGTAATTTCAGGATCCACATAATTTTTCCTCTTTGAATCTAAAAATTGGTCGTTCAATTCGAAGCTGGCAAACATTGCGTGATTCAAAAGTAAGTCAGCTGCACAAGTAATGAGAACATTAACTCTGCTCTAATATAAATATAAATTTCCAATAAACAACAAAGTTCTCAAGTGACTAATTATTTGTCGTTTGCTTGACATCAAGTATGAATAGGCAGCTATGTGATTACTCAAATATCCTCTCAAATGGCCCATAAAATGCATGATTTCGATAATATCTATTTTGTAGCTTGACGCAAAAATAAAGATATTAGAAACAAGTAAGGCGAGACTGCATCATCGATTGCGAATGGCTTCATTTTTTGTGTCATGAAATTTTTACTTCTTTCAAAAGATTTGTCCAGTGGGGTAGAAACCTATTAGATCTCTGCTGTAGAGCTAGAAAAAACACATTTCCACAGACGTTACCAGGAGCTTAATAGTCTGGCCGACGGCATAAAGCAAGTGTGTATGCATGTATCAACGCGCAGGGTTGACCTATAATGATGTAGTGGTAAAAGTGGACACAAGCTGTGGTTTCCCTTCACAAACTGTATTATTGACGATCTTAAAAATATTGGATGCTGTAAGGACATGGCGCAGGTGGAATTAATGACTCACAATACTTTATTTAGGATCAACCACAGAAAAGATCACTTCCCAAAGAAATTCTTTTCCATTCACTTCTGCGCTACATATGTATATGCAGTTTCATTGAGAGACACGTTCTGTCCAACTTGACTGCAATGGACGTACATTTTTACACGTAAAGAAGAACTATTTTAACGAAAAAAAACAAAAGCAGTCTCACATATTGATGGAGGAATGAGGAATATCATTCTTTCATAAATTTAGCCGGCTGTGAGAACAATGACCCACTCCATGTATACTTTATTTTTAAAAATCCTCAGAACGTTTATCAGTGTACATCAATAAATGAAAAATTTGATGCATTCAAATTTAGTTTTTCTTTTTATACGAAAGGTTTATTGCTGCCTTGTTACATTATATATTGGCGTGTGTTCTTGATACGAGCATTACTGACAAAATAAGCTGCACGGCAATAAACTATTTTGGTTATATCACCATCATTACGCTATTAGAATTTTAAAGCGTATTTCAATTAACAGCTCAACTGACTTGAATTTATTGTTTGAAAAAAATACAACATACATAGTTAGCCACATGACCACTTTTAGCGATTCATTTTCTGAAAAACTGCATCATCGATGAAAGTCCACATAATGTACAAACGCCTAATTGTTCTATTTCCTCTCAAGGGTTGAGTATTTTCTTTACATATTTGTTGGATTTCCCGTAATTGAGCTGAAAATCCCCCAAGAGAAAGTTCTTTAATCGGAAAAAAAGCTTGAGCGAAAGAAAAAAACGCGTGAAAAACTTTTTACAGCTTTCGCCGAAACCAATAACGTGTGAGTGACCCACTCTCCCATTATTTCTTCCAGGTTCCATCCTTCCCTTCATCGAAAAAGTCTCTGTTTTTTAG
>JAHZMY010001446.1:0-18030 GCA_027743915.1 Seira sanloemensis | reverse complement strand
GGAATAATTCTACCGCCTATATTATCAATACTAGGATCTTGCATTGGTAAAATTGTATCAAATTGCTGTATATAAAGATGGCAAAAAGAATGAAGCTAGTTAGTGAGCAAGAATATAAAAATATGATAGCTAATTCGATTCCAAAAAGTGTTGAGCAAACCTCGTTTAATTCAAAAGAAAAGCAGGCAGAAAGTCTGCTGAACAAGCAAATTCCTGATGATATTAAATTAGCATTATTTATGCAGTTAAGTAAAGACTTTAACCAAAAAGTGCAGGATCTACTAAACAAGCCAATAAAAGTACAAGTAGAGTCTAATGTGAGCCAGGCTGTAGAACCTGAACAAATTATAGATAAATCCTATTCGATAATGAACAAAAGCTTTGGTGATAGTATAAGTAACATTGGAAGTGAGTTTGAGGAAAATGAAAAGGTTCTTAATACTATACCGTTAACATTACGGGATACAGCTCGATCTGTTTTATCTACACTGCAGCAACATCCAGAAATGATAGAGTGGAATAGCGACGGAAGTACCGTTTCATTCTTTGGAAAGGAAGAAAGAGGAGCTAACCTAACGGATCTGCTCGCGTTTTTATTAAGGGATCTTAAGTGGCCCACTGCGCCAGTGGGAGCTAATCGTTTCATTCTTATTTGCAAAAATCTAAATATTCCAGCATCGGTAGTGAGGAAAGGTTTAAGAACTGCATTCTTAGGAAACTTTGAGGATTTTGTCGGTGTAAAATCTAATTCAGAAAGCATGTCTCATGGTCCTCAAATAAAAGATAAGCTTCACAGGCTGAACAATTGGGAGTCGTTATACCCAGACAAAAGTGAAGTGTCTTTTCACACCTCGACCCCAACCAAACACAATTCCAAATCAATTGGAGAGTATACTTTTGTGCATCATAATTAACTTTATTTGGCAAAATGTCCCTAAATCAGGACTTTGTGCAAGCACTTCCTCAAATTTATAGTTCAAATAACTGTACACATGAAATGCGTCTAAAAACATTTGAAAGTTGGCCTAAGGGACTACGACAAACACCTGAAGAATTAAGTGAGTGTGGATTTTATTACCTCGGAGAGGATGATTTAGTTCGATGTTTCTACTGCGGAATAGGAATCAAGGACTGGCGGGTTTCGGACAACGTCTGGATCGAACATGCTATTTTTTCTCCCAAATGCACTTTTGTTCGGCTGAACAAATGGAAATGCAACATCAAGAGCCCTCAACAGGAGTACTACGAAAAACTAGTGGTAAGCTCGTAAGAAAAAACTATTTTTTATGATTTTTCTTGATACAAATGACACTGGAATTGCTAACATCAAAGACTCCGATTTTCAAAATCTTTCACCGGCGTTGCAAACGGGTATGCACTTGAGAAATTGAAAAGACGCACACTTAGAATATATATATATATATGTCACATATTTGTTGATTTTACACATTTTTTTGTATTTGCACAGATATAAAAAGAGGAATCACTTACGTCACGTCAAATTCATGCAAAATTTGCATGGAGCGAGAAGCAATATATTGCACATTTCCATGCAACCATTTGTCATGCTGCCTTGAGTGTGTTACAACACGAACTCAGTGTATTATATGTAGACAACAAATCTCTCATATTTTAAGAATTTACAAGCCGTAGAAAAAAGTTATTTTATTACAATGATATAAAGTATGAATGAATGTACGTGTGTATTATGAAGTAAGAAATAAATTTGTAAATTGTAAAATATATTAAAGTTTTTAAATATCGTTTATTTATTTCTTGCAAAATCTGAGCAATATCGTCATGCATATATATTTAACCTAAAAATGCACTTTTAAAAGTTTGCAAGTTTTTATTATTAATTTGCTAATGTTTGTAATAAATGATATACATATATTAAAAACCTCATTCTAATACTACTTATACCCATCTATCGAATCATCCCTTTTTGACATACACTTAAATTAAAATTTAATTACCACCTTAACTAATTGCTCCACAAGCTTCGTTTCCACTGCAGTTTATACATACATATTTTGTCTACAATAAGTCATTTTTCAATTCACAAAAACCACCCTCTTTCTATGTTCGCCCCTCACTTAAAGCAACTCACTTCTTTCTGGGAATTAAAAAATGGTTATATGCCCATGAATGCACACCATCACGCAATATGTACCGTTTAGAGTCAAAGCAATGAAGCCCTACTTTTTCTTGACGAATTGTATAAAGTTTATGCCTGAAAGATCTAATTGAATTAAAACGAACTTTGGTTTTTAATTGCTTTTTCAAAACTTTGGAAAACTTTTTATGTTTTAGTTCTCGATTTACAGTACTGGTTTTTATCCCCTTAGCTCCTTTCTTCCATAAACCTTCTCCCTCAAATGAATATAGTTTTGGAGCTAACCCCACAAAAGATTTTATGATTTTACCATTTGCTTCGTCTTTAAATTTTCCTTTCACCTTACAATTTTCGTTTGAATATAAAAAATGGCTTTTATCATAATCACTAAAATCGAAATGTTGCTTCATGTCATAAAAATCACGATATACATCTTCAGTTCGAACAAAATAATTCAGAGAGTCTGTATCAGTAGATAAAAGTTCAATGTCGTCACCGTAACGCGCTTTCATTACGTCAAGATGGAAACTGTAAATTAATATTTTGCTTAGATCGAGACAGGAAAATCCTGTGTATATGGGCTTATTTAGTTTTACTTGGTTTTGTTCTATGTCCAGTATAGCTAAATAATCATTTAGGATCTCAAATGAGCGAAAATTTAATTTGCTTGTAAACTTTTTGCATTCATCTAAAGACCTTACGATTTCGAGCTTTCTCCGCCTTCTCACATTTTCGCAACTTTTTCCAAATGTTGCGTTGACCATAAATTTAAATAGATCCTTTGAAAATTTGTCCTTGGCCTTTTGCCTTTGAGCAGTATTGAAATCGATGTAAGGCTTGAGCCAGGCTTTTTGAGAAAATTGAAGAACTTTCCAAATTCGTATAATGGTCAAGCCTTTCGATAAATAATATTTAAGATTGCGATAATGCACCACATATCTTTTTCTCTCGCCTAAGTGTGGTACGAGTTTTTTTACCCCCTTCACAAAAACTGATTTAGTTTTTTTTAGCAAATTTTTCTGGTATGAGCTTAACATTTCGTGCATGATTTCACATTTTTCCGCAGCTAATGGAAGGTCATTATCACGGAAATGAATGTCAGATGGGTAGCCTAAATCACACATTAACACATAACCTGTCTCATCATCATCCTTCCATTGTAAAACACTTTCTTGTGTCAGGCGTTGCACATCTGACTCTTCCATCCATTTGAAAAGTCCTACTGGCAGACTTTCGGATAAGGCATGGCCATACATGTTGTTACAATCTAAAGGTATGATGTATGAACTTTCAAGATTTTTATCGTAATCTTGCATGTATCTGTTATTTGCTAAAGCTTCTCTTTTTACAATGACTGAAATGCCACCACGTATGCCAAGCTCGAAAAAATTATACATATTTATGTCAGTAAGAAGTTCAAGCTCTACTTTAGTCATTTTCAGCGCAGCATCCCATGTATAGCCAGACAATGAATAGTAATGAGTAGGATCTAAATCATAATGCGATATTGCTATCTCCCTAAAGTTCTCCATTACACAAGCCAAAAGTAATGTGTCTGTCTGAAGGTAGAGATCATGATATTCTCCAAGGTTTGAGCAGTACAGATTATAGATTTTCTTTGCATAAGCATAATCTGCGAATGAGATATGCGACTCACTCAATTTATTATAGAAATGCTCTATTCCGGGAAATGCTTTGATGTCAAACATGTCAAAATTTTGTACATGGTCGTAGCAATACACTCCTTTCCGACTAAGTTTTTTTGCTTTTTTCTTGCCAAAAAACTGAACTAAAAGCTTAAAGGTATTTTTGAAATCACTATTGCTTTCTTTCAACCTTTGAACTAATGTGTCCAGAGAAGCACTTAAAAACATGTACGAATCCAAAAAAACGAAAGTGTCACATATTATGCTAAGATATTTTTCCTTCGTATTAGGAATAACAGTTATTTTCCCTTCATAATGATGAAATCCATGAATTATTAGGTTCGAGTCATAGCTTTTAAAATTATGTACTATTACAGGCGTTTTTGCTTTCCTAAATGTAAGCTTAAAATTACATTCGCGATGACATGCTCCTCGGTATTCTCCTGTAACATGGCAATGATCTCTCACTTTATCTCCATTTAATTGCTTTTCACAGATATAGCAAATATCTGCTGAGTCATATGATTCTTGCTGCAAAGAATTTAGCTCATGCATAGGCATTTTGACTAGTTTATATTGATATACCAAGTTACAGAATTCATCAAGTGCAGCAAATAGCTCTGCTAGCACATTCTCACCCCGATAAAGCCTATGGTTAATTATGCCTTCACTTCGTCCCACAAGAACCAGAAAAAAACCGGATGGAATATGTTCACTCATGATTTCTGTTCCTTTTCCTCTTATACCATTTGACTGTAATACAATAGCCTCTAAATCTAAGTACATAACAAATTCATGGGGAAGCTGTTTTTCCACGTTTGTAAATTTTAAAATAGGAGGTTTTCCTTTCACGAGCTCTGGCGTACGTACTTTCTGACACTTGAACGAAGAGCAGTTTATGACATGCTCATCGTATACTTTTTTCCCCACAAAGTTTTGACAATTGTAGCAGAAGAATTTTTTATGGCAGTTTCTTTTCCCAAACAGCCTACCTAAAGACACAATACCTACGTAATGACTTTGACCCGAGCTATAATCATGCACCAAAAGTAAATCCACACACCTAAAGTCTTTTTCGCGTGCAAACGGAGAGAGCCTTACAATTGTAATATCATCGTTATTACTTTCAAAAATGTTGATTGCCACCTTATGCTTTTTGTTTTTGGCTTCAAAGCGAGAAACATCGGTTAGGCTAGATGGAAAATTAATTCCATTAAAATCATAAAGCTTTGTAAATTTTTTGTACGTTCCTACTTTACATCTGTTGTTGAGCACATCATGATAATGCATAGTAGCTAAAAATGCCCATTTAAAACATTTCTTATCAGTATTTTTGACATTAATCACTGCTCGTTTCTTTTTAATGGCCCATGATAATTCTACATGGCATCGTCCTCTTTTCATAGGTACATATTTTGCAACACGTATGTCGCATCCTAAGACTCTTTGAAAGCTCCAGCCACTGCTATGCTCATTAAATATTTCGATAACGTCCTTTATCTCCTGCAAAGTTGCAGCGTAAAACTCAATAAAGTTTTCAATGCTAAAAACTGCATTCATGTGAGAATTTAGGAAATGTGAACAAACTTCAAAATCGTCAAACTCTAAACTTCCCCGTTCAAATTCGCACAGTAATGATAACTGCACTTTTATAGACCTGTTTCCTAAAGTATTTATAAAGATAATGTTACGTATGATGCTTTCCATACTAATAAAGTAGTCATCTGCTGTTTCCGCGCATGGGATTGAGGGTGAAGCTCGATGACGATATGTACGTAGAAAACCTCTGAATGCTGCAATTTCGATGAAAGGAAAGATGGATGGTAATGCATCTCCTTCTCCCTCATTTTGATGATGCTGGTTCATGTGCATGTTTACTGCCTCCAGATCTCCTGTGAAATCGCATTCCAAAACGGGACAGCGCTGGTGATATACATAATAATAAGGCTTTAGAATCTATAATCATTCTCAACTTATTGACTGTAGGTTAAGTAAAGGCTAAGTTGAAATTGAACATATTATTACTTACCATTTTTGCAGCGAGTGGAGGAGATGAAGGTGTGAGCAACGTATGATGACTTGAGAGAAGTTCGGGGTGAACTAAAGTATTAATTTTTAAAAAAAATAATGCTAGGGAAAGAATATATATAAAAAAAAGTTTAAAATGCTGAATAAAAGTATGTTTTCATAGTTTGTATCAATTACCTTGAAGGCACCCGTTTTTGCACTCAGAATTTTTGATGGACAAAAACTTCAAAGTCTCGGAAACACCAAATACTTTTTAAAACTCGAAAACAACTTTTTTCCAGATGTGGATAGACTCGATTTGTTTGAAAGAAAGAGAGCAAAGAAATGAACGCGTTCCATATTTATATGGAAACGCCATCAGCGTTCAAATATGTATTTAAATAGTTTAACAAAGTAATTAATTTTTTCCATTTTCCATAAGGTGACTACGTAAGCTAGGGGGAGCTGCATAGTTTCACACGCTACAAAATCCAGTTTAAACTTGCGAGTCAAACTATGTCATGACTTTTATCAGAGGAACAAAAAAATGCTGACGGAGGAAGACGACACATTTCTCACACGTAAAAAAACGTAACATAAAACGTCTTGCTTCCTCATCTTTCACTCTTTCTGCAGTTTAAGACATAAATGACAAAAAAAATATATGACTTAAATATGACAAAAAATAATGCATGAGCTAAACAGTAATTGAATCGCTTTTGCAAATGGATTTTAAAAAGATATTATTTCAATGAACATTTTGCTTGGATATCAAAAACTTTCCCACAAAAAAAATCTTCTTGAGTTAGTTTTTCGTTACCTTTGACCAGTGCTTTTTTGTATAAATAGTGAGTGGTAAAGATAATAATGGTATCATTATTTAATTCAGTCTCTACCAGAGTGTTAATTTTTGTCAAGTGGGAGTAAAAGTGAAATTTCCCAAGAAATCTTGGATAAAGTGTGGTGAAGTCAAATTTCCGTTCAGCGTTGTAAGTGCAAAGTTTCCACAAGGAAATCTACATCCAGAAACTCGCCGTAAAAATGCCGAAACGTAAGTAAAATAATTAAATATACTTATTTTTTTCTTTATGCCTGACATTTATTTTAGTGAAAACTCAAAATCCGACACTGTTTTGTTTTACCAACAATTCTTTTTTTTCTTAAAAAGGTCAAGCAAAGGAGATGGACGCGAAGTTGCTGGCTGAAGCCAAGGAGGTGCTTGAGACGGCCCCTGCCCGCTCTCAACAATACAAAGAAGCTTTGAAGTTCCTACGCGAAAAAGAACGTAAGTGTTTTCTCTTGCATAAAGCTGAAACTTCTTTAGTTTCATAATGAATGTTACTTTACTGTTCTATTTACTAGTTCTAACTTCTTTCTTGTTTCTAATTCTTACTTGTTAATGTGAATGGTTTTAATATTATATTGTTTTTAGGTGCGGACAAACCATTGAAAGGAAGCTTGGCTGAGGAGGCAAGAAAAGTTATAAAGATGACTGCTACTCGCTCGAAGGAATACAAGGACGCTGCAAAGTTTCTGATGCAAAATGAACGTAAGTCTTAATTTTGGAATATAGACATGCATGCTGTACATGAAGGTTTACAAAAAAACTGTCGAGTTTGTCAATTGGACTATGTAAATAGATTTTTTTGTGTGAATATAGCTACTAAGGAGGACATAGATTTGTTGGAAACAAGAGCGCGGCTGGCAAAGTCCAAAGCCAAAGGAACTGGTTTCTGGAACGCATCAATGTATGCGTATGATTCTGGTGAGTCATTTTTTTATTTAAAAATTATTGTTACATTGTTTCTATCCTTTTGACTTATATTTCGCAATTTTGTTGATCCTCTCAGGAAAAGCCATAAAAGCAGAGCTTGAGCAGGAGAATGAGGATGAGGAAAGTTCTTCTTCTTCTAGTGATGATGGTGATGCAGAGGACGTTGCGGGGACTTCCCGGGCAAAGCGATTCAAGGTGTTTGCACCCAAAGCCGGCAACAGCAAAAAAGAAAGTGAAGGTAAGCCAATAGAAAAAAAACAGGGGACAATCAAAAAGAATTACGGACCTGCAGAAAAAACGGATTCTCAAAATGAAATCCTGTATGAAGCTACCATAGGAGGGGGTCATTATGTTCGCCTCTCTAGGTGGACAAAGAATGAAAAATTGTATTTACAAATACGAAAAAGCGCCACATCCGGGTGCAACATACCGATTGAATATTTTAGTGCGCTAAAGAGCGCTATTTTGGATGTTCAGGAAAATTTTGCTTCAGAAGTTAGGGATTAGAATACTTTTTTGTGGATTTTTTTTCTTGTAATGTAATATTCTAATAGAGAGAATAAATAAAAAAATTTATTGTACTTTTTTTTATCCCATTCCAGATTTTTATTTCATATTGAAATCTCCGCACGCAAAGCCCCCTTCCCAGGGGTCCAAATATTCAGCTGGATATGATCTTTTTAGGTTATCTTTTTTTAAATGTATAATCTTAGCATCACACTTCATATTTTTTTTGCATTATTCACAAAACGTTTCATTGCTTTTATTTAGTTGCGAGAATACAGTAGTGAAAGGACACCATACTGCGGTGATTAACACCGATGTTTTAGTAATTCTACCAGAGGGGACTTACGGGAGAGTGGCCCCGCGAAGTGGGCTTAGCCTGCAGGGGATCATCGTTGGAGCCGGGGTCATCGATCGGGACTATCGGGGAGTGGTAAAAGTTGTCCTCCACAACTTATCCAGCCAGAATTTCTTTATCGACAAACACATGCGAATTGCACAGATCATTGTGGAAAAAATTTATGAAGCGGCGCCGCAAATTCGCTATGACATTCCAAAGGCTTTACAAGGTACAGATCGATCCGACAAAGGATTCGGTTCGACTGGAAAATAATATCATTAATGCTACATTATGTACAGCATGAAAGTAATGAATGACATATTAAATTTCAAATATGAATATGCAGAATTTACTTCCCTCTTGATTCACTCTCTGATTTGCCATATCATATCCAAAAATTGTCCAAAAAAAACATACCTATATATTATATATACATTCTAGAGTCATCATTGCCGTGAAAACAGATTGATTTAAAAACTTGCTGTCATCAAATTGCATTTAAATTTAAAACACACATGCTTCACACTCTGGTGCTTATATTAATACAATTCATGTATAGTAAATATCCCAAACCACTCTCAAATCCGCGATGCGCGCTTTTGCGCGCGCGCGGAGTTGAGGGTGGTTTGGGATATATCATCATGTGTAGATACAAACTAAAGCAGTAATTTGTCTTTAATCTGATAGCGTTGGCACTTCAGATGCTATGTAACTCCAGTAATTTTGTAACTCAAGAAAGTTTTTGCATTTAATTAATGTAACCTGTTATATAAAAACATTATCATAATTTCTAATTCCTTGCATTCAGATAATTAAAACGAAGATGAGGAGATATGTTAAGTACACGCAAGATAGTTACTTTCAATGAATATTATTTGCATTTCTTTGTGCCTGTATTGTGTATTTGAAGCCATTAAATGTAACGATTATGTTTTGTCATTTGAGAAAGGAAACAAGGATTTTGGTGGTGTTGGACGGTTGGACCGGTTCCTCCGATATTATTTATGATTTGACTGCGCGCATTTCTGCATCTGATTACTGATTATGCATCCAATGCAAGTGAATTTTTAATACAAAAAACGTGAAGGTCTTTCGCCTGCCCTTTGAGAATCGAGGAAGCACAGAAACTGTAATTTATAAGGGCATAGCTACGGAAATATTTAAAAGCATGTTGGCATAGGTCAAAAAATTTCATATTCGAGGTTCCTTTGTTTTTTTGGAATAATTAAAGTCTTGTGCATTAATCTTTATTCCTGGCTGAAACATTATGTGTACATTTTCAAGCGGAGAGATACTTTTTGTTTATTAGGAGATTCTTTCAGCAGGTAATATTATTGAAACTTGAAACAGGTTTATTCTCATCTAATGTGGCTTTCATTAGCTTCAATTGAATCTTAATGTGAGAAGAAATGCGGGTTCTTAATGATTCGTAAAGTTTTCACGATTCCATGCGGACTTTTGAAAATTGTTTTTAATTGCATATTTCTCGATCATTGGTTTTTGATCTTGTTGCTCAAGGAGAATGCTACTTATTTTAACGAATCAAGGTGAAGCTGGTATTAAACCACAATCAAACTTCCGTTTATCTCTGCATATGTACATTGCATTTTTTCGTTCCGTCATCATTACAAACATATCGATGAAATAATGTTTCGAAAAATCTCTGGTATTTCCCATTATCTGCTTCAGCAGATTTACATAACTTGAAAATTTGAAAGTATCGAACCAACCATCTGTAAAAAATAAACTTTTTTTTAATTCCAACGTCCCTTTAAATCGTTTTTCTTACCAAAGCCTTCTTGTACAAATTCCTCTCTCAATTTTTTGAATCAAATTTCACAATAAAACTAGTTTATGATTATTGAAGATGCGAGTGATTAACACATGATTCTAATTTAGCTAACGATCTTTCACTGATTGTGAGAAGATAAGTTCATGTTTGGCAATTGAAGAAGCAAATCAGGATTGTTACTCGCTCTGGCTGAACATCAATCACATAATCATCTTTTTATGTAAATCAGCCTTCAATCAAAATCCAATTTCCGATTACAAATGGTTCTTTCATTCATGTGTCTTGTATGTATAATGTGTGTTCAAAAATACATACGTATTTAGATTAGTTTTCCTCCGCCTGCCAGCAAGCCCGCATACATGAGGCATAATTTGATCTGCTTCTACTTATCCTGATCGATTTAAACGTAATCACCGATTAAAGGTAACATTGTAACTTGAAAGGTGTGATGCTGATATTTATGTACATGCAAAAAAAAATTATCTGTGATATTTTTACACATTAAAGAGTCAACCTGTAATGCGGGCGGATATTATGCGTATTTGGTCTATGCATGGCTAGTTTTAACTCGCTTCTGATTCAAGATATATAAACACTGGTCGTCTTTGATGCAACACCAGGAAAGCACTTGTTTTCACTCGCCTCATTAAAATGTTTTAACGATGTGTGTCGAAGAATCTCGTCAAAAAATCATCATTATCACTCACCGTCATCGACATCAATACCGCCTTTGAGCAAGGTTAAGCTTTCCTATGTACCTATGTACATATATCTCAAAACTCAAAAGTCTGGCTCCACTAGAGCAGAGTGCGCACGGAAGAGAAACATGTTTTCCATTTAAAAGCGTATGCAAATTATGACTCTCTATTTTACCATGAACAATGACTGCCTATGGACGTCACACTTCTTCTCTTCTGGTTCCGCACAAAATTACAGTTTAGGGCAGTGCATATGATTACCACTACGATAATAATTTGCTCGATGTCAAATGATTCTCCATAATTCGAATTCTGATGCCTCTCGAATTAGTGTAATCAGCAGTAGTTGCGGAACCACCAATCTCCATACTTTATTGTTTTCTACCGGTTTATATCAATCTTCTCGGGTTGGAATGAATGAGTACCTAAAAAGTCTGTCCAATTTGCCATGCTCTGTGGTGACTCCTCGCCGCCTTCTTTTCACCCCTTCAGATTTTCACATGTAAATTGATCTTAAATTTGATCTCGTAAAAATAGCCAATAATTTTCTGACACAGATGAGTATCATTGGCCCACCTTTTGGCATACAAATTGCCAGCTAAAATTATTCTTTTGAAAGTGAGAAATTTAAATGGAAATGAAGGAGAGAAATATCAAAATATCTAAAGATTTTTTTCAAATATGCATGAGATGTTCCAGCTAATAACTGTACATTGTACATCAAATTGAAAATTTTCTAGAGCCATACCACTACCATCACCAACCAACCTTCAAGTTTTTGGCGAGCGTAGCACTTTTTCTCGCAATTGAAAGTTTACGGCAAAAAATGAGTTGATGATAATGATGGGAGTAATAACCAACTGTACATGGAATTGGATCTGTACTTTTGTACTCCGTATGTAAATTAAAGTGGAGCTAAATTTTGCCGTATCAACAATTTTGATAAAACAATATAATACACAGAAATAAGGAAATGTTTTTATTGGAACGGAGTACCTATAATTTTATCCAGTGTTTTACCCAAAATATATAGCATAGACCTTGTTAATTCAATTCCAGATAACGATATCATGACAAGACATCATTCTCAAAGCTTTTCAAACAAAGAAACTTTTTTGGTGCATGGTCATTTCTCTGCACTTTTCATTGATATTGAAAAATGAAAAATTTAATTGCGGTAATGTAGCATAATTATTATCACCACTACCGTCATAAAAAAAGAGGATCACTAATAGCTGCCATAAGATGAATTGATGAAAACACGCCTGAATTTTCTTACGCTCTGGACATGTACACTTCTTGTTTCTCGCTTCTGGTCTCACACGTCCACATCGCCAAGCTCGACTTGCGGAAAAATGCTATCGGTAAAGCTGTGATTTATAATGCGGTCTAATTTGCACTGGTGACCCACACGCTTGACCGTTTGAACTTGGAAGTTGTCGTCATCTTCATCACGCTGAATCGGAATGCACATATTTTTTGTCCAGGTGCAGAGGGCTGATTTGCCAATAGGTCAGAAAGATGAAGTAAATTTATGTCAAATGTTCGAGAAGTTTTGCGGGAAGGAGTGCACTAATTAGGACATCTTTAGCTTCTGATTATGTCTGCGGTGGTGAGTAGTAATTGTGGAGGCGTACATAAGTGGCCTTTCAACAAGTATTCCAGGAGAACAAAGACAAAACGAAACCGTAGCGAGGATTAAGACGCAGGTGGATTGAGTCGTGATAGGTGAGGCAGAAATTGCTGATTTGCCAATAGGTCAGAAAGATGAAGTAAATTTATGTCAAATGTTCGAGAAGTTTTGCGGGAAGGAGTGCACTAATTAGGACATCTTTAGCTGGTGATTATGTCTGCGGTGGTGAGTAGTAATTGTGGAGGCGTAAATACTTAAGTGGCCTTTCAAAAAGTATTCCAGGAGAACAAAGACAAAACGAAACCGTAGCGAGGATTAAGACGCAGGTGGATTGAGTCGTGATAGGTGAGGCAGAAATAAGATGTAAAGTAGCTTGTGCGTTTTTTGGAAAAGTTTTACGGTAGTAAATTAAAAGGAGAGAAGATTACCGAGGCTCATAAAATGTACGAAATTCATGAAGTGAGCAGTGCAAATTTTAAGGCGCCTCTTGAGATTCTGTGCTTCAAACTTTAAAATAATGTGTGTACACTAAAAACTATGTACATCCCATAATAGTAAATTGTACAATAATTAAAGGGAAAAGTGATTTGAATCCCGTAATTGATCTCACTCGGATTGTTTTTGAATACGTGATTGAAATATCTTTACCTGTTTAACGTAAAACCTAAGATGATTTGGTCTTTCCATCTAATTTTTCACCGAATATAGGAAAATACCGTTTTAAAACTTTAATTAGTCGGTGAAAACCGGTTGGAAGTAAAAAAATAAAACTGATATCCTTTTTCAAAGCTTAATAAATTCCTCATAAATATGTAATTCAAGCATGTAAATTTTCGCATGTAAATTTTTATTTCGAACTTTGAAAGAATAGCATGCAAAAAGACCTCGGCACAGGTGAAAAAGTGACAAGTTGTTGACAAACCTCTCCTTGAAACCAAATTTCTGGGATAAATGTCATCATCACCATCCTTGATGCAGGCTATACAGACCTTGGCAGTGATAGTCATCAGACCGGTACGTTATCATGTTGATATTCAATACACAAAAGGTAAATTTGATAAATCGGAGATGGAATAAAGGATTTGATGATTACGATTGCAAATAATGTCAGGATGTAAAGTATATCGAATCCGGTGCTACGCGTGCATACAACTTTCAGGTTGAATGGTAATATAATCCAATGCTCTTTGGCACCATTTTTTATATAACTTCATACACAAAGAAATCAATTACAATTACATTACAAACATAAAGTAAACAAATAATTTGCAAAATTGCATAAACAATTTAAGTCTGTGCTTTCGTGAGAACAATTCACAGACATAATTTAAGTTCGCATTAATTCAGCTTCATGTTTTATTATTATTTTGCGATGAACTTTTGTGATTAATATGCTGAATTAATTGACGCCCGTCAAGTTCAACGCGCGATGTGAATCAAGTGTGAGTTTGTCTGGCACACTTCAAATATTTCACATTCATANATCAAGTGTGAGTTTGTCTGGCACACTTCAAATATTTCACATTCATATATTATGATCAATTTTGTTAGTGCAAGGCAGAAGCAGGTAGGTCCGGTGACGACATCTCTTTTTATAGTGATTTTTAACCATCTAAATTCAAATATCCATATATTGATTTGTAATGTATATAAAATTTGCCCATAAAAATCATAAGTAATTGTGGTACGCATAGCTCAGCAGATTTCCGCAAATTGGTCACATTCTTCTAAATGTGTGACGCTCCCCTGCAAGCAGAAAGCCATTAAAAGTCAAAGTAATCAAAAATCAAATCATAAGAAAGGACAGAATGTATCGGCATTGACATTCAGACAAATATAATAGTTGTGCGTGTGAACCATTTGTGACATTGATTTCTAAAAGAAGTTATAAAATGCGTTCGTCTGTGAGCTAAACAAGTCAAGCAGAGAATCGCCGCGAGTGTGCCACTGACTGAGTCAATTCAAATGCAGATTAAAAGAGTCGCAATTCTCTGAGGGCACGCAATTTACAATAAAGCCTTTGTCATAAAACCTGGCTGACGTTACGAAATGAATCCAAATGATTGACATTTATTTTGAATCTTTTCTTATGGTAATAAAAATGCCGCTTAATTGGTCATTTGACATTTAGCATGGGTAACTTGTACTTATAATCACGAATTGGGAAACTGCAAATGGCTTTGCACAATTTGATAAATGTTGCAATCTATGTAAAATGTGAAATGGTTCTTATTTAAAAGTCAAAAACTGATTTCATGGAAAGCAAAGTTGATGAGTTTATAAAAAAATAACATTAAAATGTATGACAAATTTAAAGCACCAAATCTTAACATCTTCCTTCTGCTCAAGCACATCCTTAGTTCCTAACTCTTAACTCTTGCTGTAAGGTTGCAAGTGATGCACAAAACCGGTTGTTGGTGCATAAAGCTGTTTAAGCCAAGAGTAAGTAAACTACATTTTACCATATTCAATAAAATGAAATAGACAGTGAACTTTCTTTTACTAAGAATTGGACGATTTCTAGGAAATATCTCATCAGGTATTACACACCTGTTAGTTTTCGGGATTCCCGTCATAGTTCAACCAGTTTAGTGGTTTTCATCAACCGATAATTTTGATTTAAAAATCTAGGAGACAAAGCCCTCTAAAATGTTGAGCTAACTAATAATTAAATTTCTCTTCAAATATATGTAACACATTCGAATCAATGAAACAAAGCTAAAAAATCGTAATCTTAGTATTAATAACTGTTGCAAGGTATATGATTTGTCCTAAGGCTTGGGTCACACACGTACCTCAACTTCATTACGTCAATGAGGCTCTTCTTGGAAAATGCCTACATCTTTAACCGGTTGAATACCTTCTTGTGTTGATATAAAAGCGCACTGCTCTAGAATGACAAGACATAATGTAGAATTCAATGCAAATCATAAGTTTAGGGGTACCACATGGTATTTCATCAAGTTTTATCTTTTACCTGTCATCTAATTTATAACGCACAGTCAGTTTCATAAATTTCTGCGCCTGGGAACTAAAAGTTATCAGTTGATCTGTTATCCTGTTCCAGTATTGCGAATATAGTAATTAGGTAAAATGCGCATTTCCCGACTTCCAGTTTTTAATGAATACGTTCTCTTTGTATTAAGTTCGCATATGATTTCTTTTCCATAGAGCTGGAAAAAGTGAAAAAGCATATCAAGTCAAAGTATTTGTACAAGCAAAACGGGAAAGTGGAACATTTTCAAAAGCATTGGTTGCTTCCAGACATGACCTTGACTTGCGACTAAAATCATGAACTTTAGATTAAATAGTTTTTACATCGACGATTCAAATTCGCAATGTACTAGTAGTAGACCTGGGATTGCCAAAGAAATTGAACGATCGCCCTTGCCAATATCATCTCCAATTTTGTTTATAAAAATCAAGCTCAAGGTCTTTGCAAATGTCGAATTCAAGAGTATAAATATCACATCAAAACGTCGTAATAACTTGCCTGGAATTTTTATTCGCGTTTAGGCCAAACATCAAATTGACCGTAACCGTAGTCCCTGTGTCCTTCAATATCTCGTATTTCCTCATTCGTCTATAGAAGAAATAGAAAATTTCTGTGGCATTGACATTGAGGAGATTCGCGTGACGCGCTCTATAAAACAAAGTGCTTATTACACTAGTACAAGTAAATCAAGTGATTACAGCAAATTCCAAACAATTTTGGACTGACTCGTCAACAAAAAATCTCAAGACCAAGGTAAGAAAAATATCACTTTAGATAGTTTTAGTACAAGTAAATCAAGTGATTACAGCAAATTCCAAACAATTTTGGACTGACTCGTCAACAAAAAATCTCAAGACCAAGGTAAGAAAAATATCACTTTAGTTTTTTAAATTAGTTCATTTGTTAAATTCTGTAAACGTGAGTTTTGAAAATCCTTTGGTGTTTAGGTAATTTATTTTTGGCATTCACAATTTTCATAGTTTTGCATTCTTCAGATGTTATGTAACTTTACAAACATTCACGACAAAAACTAGGCATGCTTATACATTCAAGCGTACAAAGCTTTTATGGAAAAATGATAAAGTTGATTTCATCTTCATTTGATACAAAGTCAATCTATAAATATGAATTTTGGTAGCATTTGGAAAGAACTTTGTTTGGAATTGGAAGCTTCTATCAAATGAAGCTGATTCTGGTTCTGTAGCATTTTAATATTGCAGTGTCTGTAAATTTTTTATTTGTTTAAAATAAATTCTCCATACTTTTTCCATTACATACAAATGATACAGCTTGCCAAAAAGCAAATGCATGCTAAAGCATACAAAGGTGCTGACCAATTTCCTGTTTGTAGGTGTTGATGAAGATGATACCAGTGCAACACAATGTAGACGAGGTTATCTTCACATGCCAAATCAAATATATCAAGAATCAAGTTCATTCTAATACCTAAACTGTAGTAGAGACGCTATCTTACTGAAACATGTAATATCAACACAGTGGAGGAATGTAAAGTACCTTGACTTAAGCATGGTCTGTACAGCTAGCTTTACAGGAGTTTACGTAGAATTAACCCCATCTTACTAGTAATACAAAATGTTAAGAGTCGTTAAATCTAAGGTTTTCTGAGGACGATCATATCTAGAAATTCACGCTAAAAATTCACCCCATATCTTGATGCTGATACATTCCGTAATAGAGCTAATTTTAATATTAACTGTCTATCTATGCAAATAAGCATTTTATTATGAGCTCCATTTTTCTTTCTGCCAATGCTTCCACAGTTGCAAATGAATTGGAGGTAAAATTAATGCCTAAATTATTTTTGCTATAAAATAATCACGACGTAATCCACTGACATGCAGTGCATTGTTTCCCAGAGTGGAGTAAATCACTGAATAGGATAGTACCAAATAAAATTGAAGATAAATTCATACTATTGAAAGTTACTAAAATCTATAAAATAAACAAATTCTAAATTAAAGCTAAGAGTTCTACGCATAATGTGGGAAACGGTTGAACTCTGAAACTTTTTTGCATAAATTAAAATAAAAAGTCTTTGATATTTAAAAATTGTTCCAAAAATTCAATTCCTGACTACAGTTGTGATCTCAAAAAGATGTGGAAACTTTAAAATTAAGTGGTTGCTGTTAAAAGGCATTTAGAATATTGCAAATGGCAGATGGTGGAAATGACGTTTTTAATGACAGTGGAATTCACAAAGTATTTACGTTGTCACGTTTTAAGTGAGCTGCGGTAGACTGCGCAGTGTCTGCTCATAAAAGTCAATGTCAAGTTCAGTCTTTTGCTCATGTCGTCTTGCAAAGTTTGCACGTGATAGTACATACGTTCCTTTTAAGAAACGTCATTTGTGTAGATTTGTAGTTTGATTGGTTTGAGGGAAAAACAAAAGATGATAAATTAGCGTTCATTAGTGTGAGTCGGAGGCTGGTCAGTGATAAATTCACAACTTCTTCCAGCGTCTTCATCCACTCTGCATTTATAAATATGAAAAGTTAATCAAGCAA
>JAHZMY010001444.1:0-22267 GCA_027743915.1 Seira sanloemensis | reverse complement strand
ACAGACATTCTTTCAAGTTGCCACACGCGCAATCATCATTATATCACACTTAACATTTAACTCTTTTTCTCTACGGCTAAAATCAATTCCTACAACTTTCGCGACAGTTCTATTTTCCTTGTAAATATCTCAAAGCAACTTTATACACATATATAATAATGTTATGCACAAATATACGTACATTCTTGCAAGATGCTACTTACGTAATAAATAAGGTATTCCTTTTGTACACACCAAAATATTGTAGTTGAAATATTTACCGCTTACATGGCTTACAATACTTGTACACGCTAAATATTGTCGTGTTGAGATGTAGGAACTTAATTAGCAAGGTGGTGAATAGTAGTAGTTGTATATAATATAATACACATCAATGTACATTTTAAGGAATCCCATCGCTACAAATCTACGCGACTTAGATACGTCGACGCTCTACTTACAGATTTGCATGTGAAATATGCGTAGTCAATACCATGTACACTCAAAAGTCAAATTCTTATCAACGACGCCAAATTTGCAGAGGAGACAAGCCCGACCCAGAATTGTCATAATCTGACGTTATACGTCCCCCATCTTGTATTGTCGCCGCCCTCGTCAACAAGACGAGCTGGATTATTAAACTCCCACTGCATATTACAAGTTCACAGGTATGCTCCAAATATAATGCCAGATCAAAACGCATACCTGGAAGAAGAAGGAAGTGTGTGGGTGTAATCATAATGACAAATGAGTACACAAAAACGCACTGTGAAAGCAGTTCATTCATCAACACAATACATAGTCAACATCCTATTGATTCTACACACAGAGTCGTGATCACATTATTGGTACTTCTTGAAATAATGAGGAAATGCTAGACGTGATTATGTCGTCTATACAACAGGATGAGACAACAATTCTCAAACATTGTATTTTTGATGAGGCGTTTTCTGGTTACTTCATCTTTCACTTGAAATTCACACTTGAACTTGTGCAACATTAATTTAAAATTACGAGGAATGTGCTTAAAAGTAAATATTTAGTAGTAAAAGGGGATGAATCAAGTATCTATTTTTGAAACATGAGTTCTCAAAAGGGAGTACAAATAGATGACAAAGTGAAGATTGAGTTCTTTCCTCCCTGCCATAGCACCACTACATCACAGTGAGGAGTGTGAGAATGCTCTTCATCGTAAAATTAGGGGAAAGGAATGTGGCTCTCCACGAAACACTTGAAATACTTTGTGAACTGCCAGAATGTGACCTGCTACTCAATCTGGGGGAAGTGATGATGATGTGAGATCGTCAAAAGGGTATGCAAGGAGGCTCCTTATCAATACTGGAGTCCCTGCTCTATGAGGTTGATACAAGTTTTGACTTTGCACAAATGACTGTGACTACTTCTAAATAATACGCGTAGTAATTCGAGAGGAAGAATTCATGAATGAGAAAGACGTCATGTCACCAGTTTTGCACTTCCTAAGTAAAAATTATAACATTTTAATTGTTTGTATATATTACTTTCTCTTATGACTAGCCTTGTAGTGTACACCTTTTATAAGAAAATCTTAGGTTGCATGAAAAATTGACATTGTGTATTTACAAGTTGATGAGTGAGTGCTCTCCTGTAGATTCAGAGGAATTACTCAAAAAGGAATCGTTTGGATTCGATCTTTGAGTGCCTACAGACTAGAAGCAGTTCCTTGGAAATGCTACTCACTCTTTTGAAATATTTGTAGCTATGAATGTCACCTCTCACAGTTTTTTAGTAGGAATGGCTGTTATTAGGAAATGTAGTGTAGTGTTTCAAAGATGAAATGGAAAAGGTGAAAGTAGCTGTAGACACAACGATATCTCATATTCAACAAACTTCTGCGAATGAATGGATATCTCCATTCAACTCGAGTACAACTTACGACAAAAGATTACCAGAGAGTAAATATGTATCTTTGTATATGTTGTTTTGCGATGTGAAGCGTGATAATTTTCATTACATACAAAATAGTTTGTTGCACCATGTCATGCTGTAGAGAATTACTTAAAAGGTAAAAGAGATATGAAAGAAAGAGTTTTGACGGATAATGCAAAAATTATGCCATCTCCCGTAAAGTTCCTTTTTGAGACTGGGTTCAGACGTGTGACTCTGAAAGAGAATCGCATGACATGTAACAACATCGGGGGAAAGCTACCACCTACACCATTTTTATTGTCTTAAAAGGCATATTTAAAAATGTTGATGACATTATCGTACATTGTGAAATTAGGTGAGAAAATAAAAATGGAGTTGAACTGGGGAAAATCCTTGTACGCGGAGGTATATGTATTAGTTTTATTGTCATAAACATAGTTTTTTATTGTGATCGTTTCAACTTTTTCGTACTTTATAGACTTGTAGCTTTAGTACTTATGAAACTGTAGAAGTTTTGTGGTAACTTCTTAAGCTTACTTAAATATGACCTATAATAAGGAAAGCCTAGCAGACCTACCTCTAGTCGTTAATTCCATAGAAATGTAATGCATTTTCAATATCACAATTGACCGTTGGTAGTACAATTAAGTATATGCTGCATTACTATAATAACTTAAACTAAAAAAGATGATCAAACTCAGGGAATCAAATTCAATTTTTTGGGGATGAAGCGGACACAAACGGCATGATTCTGAAAAAACGCTCAGAAATGAGTTAAAAGCTGTATAAAAATAAGCAATGCTGAGGTAATGTATGTAGGTATAGTAGTTTATCCTGATTTTTGTTTTTGTATTCAGTCACTCCTCTGAAATATTTCAAAGATAATGTTACAAATATTATTTTTGGTGTGTTTCCTATATATTTTTTTTAGAAAAAACATTAACTATATGACTATGAATGAGTGAATTTATGAGATCAAAAGGAATTCTTTGTATTGGCGTCTCATAGCCATAGCTTAAACAAATGGTAAGGAGAGACCAAGCGTTTTAATAACTCGCAATACAATTTCTGCCAGCTTTACTATGCTAAATTCTTTTTAAAAACAACCAAATAAAATCGTTGGTTAAAATACGCATTTGTGAACTGATATATATTTATAAATATACGATACTGAGATTATGTACGTATATCAATTGTAGACTAAATTAACGTACGCAAAATTAGGAAGTGTCATCCTTATTGTAATTTGACATAAATACAATTATCTCTAAGCTGTGTAGGCGAGTATTCATGATTATTGTACGAAAAGACCATCAGATTTTTTTAAATCCTTTTTGTTTTCAGAGGTTACAATGACTCAAAGACTGACACTGCTCATCTTTCACGGATATGGCAAGTTGGGGTCTTGTACAAGAAGATAAGTTGTGTCTCTGAGTCCGATCGGGTTACCCTCAATCTTGTGATTTGGTTGGCGCTGTTGTCGTCTCATCAGTCTTGCGGCTCCATCTGTAGGTTCTTCCCAGATTCCAAGTTTTTCTGAAGGAATTGGTTCTGAATGCCATATCTCGGGGTGAGTTTCAGAGGTGATGGGCTCATCTTCGCGGGTGGGCGACTCCTGCACTGCACGTTTAAAAAATGCATACAATTATTTCACCACTTTTCATTAGCATTTACCATTTGAGCCGTATGCTTAAGATAATGCGTTACTTTCACGCGGTATGGTTATGAGGCCTATTCCTCGAAAATGAATGACTCTTATCAAAGCCAATTTCCTCAAAATGTCAAGAGTAATGAAAATTTCCCACATTTCATTCCCTCAGCAAGAGCTTCCTCCGTTTTGCCACAAGAAAGTGTGTAAGACTTTTCAGCCTTCTCCCTCCCACAACCCACCAGAATTATTTGAAGAAAGTCGAGGAAAAGCTCTCATCTCCTAAAGCTGGATTTACGTTATCAATCAGAGGGAGAGAGAGAGAGAGAGGAGAAAAAGCTTCATTGCAATTCTAAAAACTCATTTTATTTTCCCGTAATTTCCTTTTCTCAGCGACTTTCAACGAGAGAGAAAGAAAAGGCTCCAGTGTGAATAGGGTGATAATGGAGAGACTCTGTCTGCGGTGGTAAAAAGGGAATATTTTCTCGTTTTGGATAACGAACGATCCGTTGTCCTCCAAAGCTATCACCTTATTTTCATTGCAACTCAGGTCAGAATAATAAAGGAGATTTCTTTCTCTCTTCGCCATTCACTCCTTCTTCATTCTGTAGGAAAATGACCAAGAAGTTAACTGCCTTCTCCTTACACAAAATGAAACGGAACGCAATGATACGCGGAGAGCGGAAACCACACAATCCACCCACGCTGAAAAAATAAAGTCCTTGCAATTCAAATACTGCTATTCTTTTCTATTTTCCTGCTTCCCTTCTCATTCAAGCGTGCCTTCACTCTTATCACCACTCTATATTTTTCACGTGTAAACTCATAGCACACAATATCACTCTTTCATATTTTCCTTACTGTACCTTGTTTCCGAGGAAAAAAGGTGGAAAGAAAAAGAAAGTAATTCTGTGCGCTTCGTCCATTTGACTCCTTAAAGGAAATAACATGGTTAAATGAAACTTGACTTCACCCACAACTGCAAAGACATAAAGGTGATCCACAAAAAATATACAAGAGGGAGGAAGATAAAGCATAATTGAATTTTCTGAGAAATTCTCATCAGGCAAGCAATAAGAAAAACTTCACATGAGAAAGAAGAAGAGGAAATAATCCCTTTTTCCACCCATCCATCTCTTGCGCTCTCTTTGCTCAAGCCGCACCATTTGTTTATGAGTATGCTGAAGAGTTGAAGAGAGACTTGAGTGCTTCAAGTACTCTCTCATTGTTTTCCCTTGTCGACTCGACTTCCACACGGAAACGGCTGCCTACTGGCGCTGAGTCTCTCGTGCGCGTGTTTTAAATCATAAGATCCACGTAATTTGAACGGGAACTGCCGTTTAAACAGATCACATACAGTTTTAGAATAGAGACGGCTCGGATAAGACTTTGTTATCTTTCCTATGTGAAATGCATCAAAGTATGAAATGCGATAATGGTAATTCGAAACTGCGCCCTTCGTCATTAGACCTCGAACTGAGATGGAACTCCGGCAAATGGTATTTTTATTTGTTGGGAAAACCCCCAGATTACGTTTGAGATTTCAAATGGAGTAATGCCTCATGTGTGCAAAAAACAACGCATTGATTTACATCAAGTTCTAAAAATAGAAGAATATTACAAGGGAAGGAGAAAAAAATACTCACCAGAGAAAGCTAATGGGAGGATTTGGCACTGATTTAAATAGCACCTATACAGCGCAAATCCAATGCAGGAACAGTCTGAAGTTTGGTTGCAGGAATNCAACGCATTGATTTACATCAAGTTCTAAAAATAGAAGAATATTACAAGGGAAGGAGAAAAAAATACTCACCAGAGAAAGCTAATGGGAGGATTTGGCACTGATTTAAATAGCACCTATACAGCGCAAATCCAATGCAGGAACAGTCTGAAGTTTGGTTGCAGGAATCGTGCTCCACCTCCGCACAACTTGGCAGTTCCACCTTTAAAATGAGAGGAAAAAAGTAAGGTTAGTAGAAATCCCATTTTCTTGTTCACTTCGCCTTCTACGTATAAATGGCGGGTCGTCCAGTGGGACAACAGAAGGGATGCAAGATTACCGGGGGATAAGCAATTAAGCATATTCCTTTCTGGGGAATAGGAGGCACAGCAGCTTCAAGGATTTATGTTGTGACAGAAGCATAAGCATAGGAAAGCAAAAAACTACCTTGTTTTACGACAAATTAACTTAATAACACGGATTCGTTATTTCTACGGAGTTGGTTTCTGTGAAAGCCTGAAAGAGCCTAGGCAAATGATGCTTATGAATCGGATCCACATTCAGGGAGAATTAATACGTCAAACTTACTTAATTCATCTATTCTTCCACTCTGTTTCGGTTGTGCCAGAAAAAATTCTATAAATAGTCATCCGATTTGATATTGAATTGAAAATTGAAACAAATATGGCACAGGCGTATCATAATCTAAGGAGTTAAAATGATGGACGTGTCTTCTTCCCTTTCCCCCAATTTTCGATTTTAATGAATGCACAACTCACAATTACGCCTTCTCTTACTACCTGTAACTCGCACAACATTATTTATTGTTTACTATTTATAGCATGTCATTGCGAAATAAGGGTTTTTGTATCTTTCGCAAAACAGACCGCAAAAAGAAGTTGATGTTTGTATGGCACTAGCAAAATGATTTTTATGCTTGAATCTGTTTTTATTACATTCAGAGTTTGGACTGCACAACGTCAGCAACTCCCTTTATATACAGAGCAATAGAGCATCACCCCGCTTTGCTCAGCGTCATTTCAACAAAAACCCCTCGCGTTGGTTAGAAAAACGTTTCAAATCACGTACAAATGTTGCATCCAGTCATTGCCGTTTTTTTGACAAACTGTGTTTAGCCGTAATATTTCGTGTACACAAGAAAGTTGATCTCAGATTAAGGCCAAACTTGATATCAAGATAAATGAGTTAGCATGCATGTTTAAAGATCCACACATCCTTCGCACACATAAATCTAGTGAAAGTCAACTTGTGAAAATGTAATGAAAGCAAGGGAGATGTGAGATCACGTAACCTATCAAATTAAATGGGACACGAAGTCATACTCTGCGAAGAAAAATTAACTACGGTTTGTATCCCTTTATCTCACTACCCCTTTAATTAATCGAGTCTTAGTTTAGTTTCGTGTGCAAATCAAGTTAGAAGCAAAAGGTCACACAACTTTTGCGGAGGTATGCCCCTCCTCGTCGTTGAATTCTATCGTGCTGTTTAAAAGAGAGTCGGAATAGCACCGCCAGGAAGAAGAGCTGTGTTTTTCCTTTCTTTCTCTTTCCCAAAATCTGCACATCTCGTGTACGTATGGACTACACTAGTGAGACGGGAAAGCGACAAAAGAAAATCATAAAATAGAGATGATGTCTAGCCGTAAATTGACATGTTGTGAGAGTAAAATTGAAAAGATTAACTAGCAACCAAACCACTCTTTCCTCCTGTCAGTATGAGTTCACAATTTAAGGGGGAAATTGTTACTTATGGTGGTCGACTATAGCCATTTTCGTTTTTGCCTTCAGTCGAACGTCTATCGTCTATTTTTGTGACAACCATTTCTGTACCATGGGGAGAGCCTCCCTGGAGAGTCAATTTAATGCGAAAAAATGCCTGCCGTTTGGCTGCAACTCATGTGAAATGACAGGAGTGAAACCTCACACCATTCCTTTTTTCTTCCTCTGCTCTCTGCTGGTCCTTCTAATCTGTGGAAAGTGAGTTACTAAAAACTCTCTTGCTCTGTTCAAAAAAAGGCGAAATAAAAATGTTGCTATGTACGAACCAACACAATCTACAATCAGATCAAGTGAATGATACTTTCTGACACAAGCTGAAAGTGGTTGCAGAGCATATGGCTGTTAACTGGGTGGGTGGAATGCAACTAGTACCCTGATGCATGCTCGGGGTAACCTGAGCCATTAGAAAAAAAAGTGTTCAACCGGGCTCTAAAACCAGTTACTAACTATCTTGGAAGGTTTGATAAGGCAATCTTCATTTCCACGTCATGCGCGTAGTATTTCTAACAGAAGTAGCCGCCACTTGCTCAATGAATATGCAGAACACGCCACGTTTCTCACGGCAAAATCGGATAAATGGGAACCCAGGAATTACGGGAGCAAATGTCAGCTACATTATGACACTTTTAAACAGGCTAAGCAGCTTACAGCTCATTTTATCTTTTTTTGGCGCTTTACTTCCAAAATTCAAATGACATTACCTCCGAGCAAGGGAGCGAGCGTTGTGCGTCCAAGCTAATCCTAGCTTTTGATGTAGGTGCATGATCCCCTGACTAAAGGATGCTGATGTAAATGGCTCGTATATGAGTGCCAATGTCACTTTTTAGCCTGACTTCAGCGGACCTCGAGTCTTGTTAGAGGTTTTGTCCAAAACATATAGGTACAGTCTATGCCTACTTCGAATTAGCATGTATCCGTAATCATGAGAAGATAAATAAATGCCTATCTGTTGTTTGCTGGGATCCCATGCGCATCTCTAAATTATGACTTCATGAGTCTGCTTAAAAGAAGTGAATAATAGCATTAAAAATCCTGTTCATTCTGGTTGAATCGTTCCTATCATATTTTTGTTTGCCGGAGAAAGGAAGTCTCTGCTCCCGAAAAGAGAATGAGAGGGATTAGCAGATGAGAATCTATAAGTGGCGCGTGGGAGTTTCATGTCAACAACCAAAAAGAAGTTGAATCACTGCGCCATAAAAAGGATTCTTCCAAGACAACTGAGAACTCTGAAAGTGTAACTACAGTTTTTAAAGCCTTCGAAGCATCTTTTTTATTTCCAATTTTATGAGTTATTTCGTCCCAGTGTGCAGCTTACTTTATGTACTTTTTGGCCTCTAATTTCAGGCAGAAAATTTATAAAAAAATCGATTTTCCTTATAGAATTTAATATTACGCTCCTAAATTGAATCCTGTGTTAGCAACAATGTAGTGAAATTCTGATTGATTACAAATCAAAATTGACTGAAACTGGAGTAGCAGAAAAGTGCGAGGAGAGATGACATAGATTTCCTTTCAGTTTCCCCGTTATTTTTTCGTTGAACTCAAAGGTTGTCTCGAGTACTTGGTAAACATATCTTTGTAATGAATCCATTCAAATATTTTCTTCTTTAAATGACTTTGTAAAAGTTGAGCTTGTGTAGTCGGGCTTTGTGAAATCAGATTCACAAAATGACCATGACTACTCCAAACTCTGGGAAATGTGTCGTGTTGACATTGTGATACTTGAGTTCGAGATAAAGTAGAATACGAAACCATATGACCTTTTCCGGGAGATGTTTCCGGTGCGTCAGATGTCTGGTCACCGTTACAACTATTTCATGGTACAGAGGTACCTGGTGCTACACTATTTAGTCATTTCCGGATATAATATGATCACCTCGATAAAATATGAAACGATATCAAACACAAATTTACGACAATGTAGGCGTTTGAATTGGAACATTTAATTGTAGCAATGTCTTTGAATGTTATGTAAGCTCCTGGAACTGCAAATTCAGAAAAATCGCTCCCGGGAAAATACGTGCATTCCTGCCAGCGCTTTCTCTCTTTGAAGGCGCTCTGCCACATTCTTATCATTGCTTTCTTTGTATTTATGTCCTTGTAAATATATAAGATGGGTTGAAGTGATACAAGAAAAGAAATCTTTCTGAGGAAAAAATAGCTGACCGATTGGATACGTGCACCCTCCACCTACGCACGAGTTCACCAGTCTCCTCTCCCCCCTCTCGCAACCGAAATTTCCATAATGTGATTCCACCATCAATGCATTACGGCCTTTTTATATGACCATAAAAGACCCAGCAGGATACCTAAAACATTTTAAATGTTGCGATCGCAATCGTATTTTCCCTTCATACCGCCGCAATCATGTGGTTTCATTTTATGAAGGGAGTTCGGAACAAAATATAAAAGTAGCTGCATGCATTCTTCAAGGTACAACAACTTTGAGCTATGACTTTCCGCTTCTCTTTTTTCCCCATGAGCACAATTGAAATTTATTAGGATTGCGAGTAAGCACTTTCCCCAAATGCTGATGTGATGACAAAACTGATGAAAAATAAAATTTTCTGTCGTGATATCTCTTCCATTTCCAACTTTCCCCTCGTAAAAAATACAAGTCTCCATATTGTGATTGCAATACCCAGTTTGCAGAGTAACACTCAAAGCGCCGCCTAATGTATTTTGTTCATCGGCGTGATTACAAAACTTTTCGTCCTTCTCTTCGCCAAATTGTGGGTGTTCAAATTATTTGACGTTTATCATTTGCCTTTAATGAAAAAACAAACATTTGGTAATACATTTTGCAATGACACTGAGAGTGGAAAGTAACAAGCTTAATATCTTTTACGACTTCTTTTACTCCTTAAAACGTCTTAATGTTTTGAGGTCTTTGAGAATGGACAAAATATGATGTAGCACATGAGTACTTTCTCCCGCAGATTTAGCCCTTGCTCAGAATGACGTTAAACTGTCGTCATTGTAAAAGACTAAGAATAAGGTTTGTAATCCTTTCTTCCAGAAAAAGTCAAAAGTTAAAAGCTAGTAGGGAAAGGGAAATGTAGTATGACGTAGCAAATGCAAGCTTTTTCCTTTGTGTGACTTCCATTCCAAAGGGAAAATAACGAGTCCCATGGAAAAAGGGGTCCACAGCTTGGATAGTTTTTGACCACTTAAGAAAAATACACGTATTCTTATAGTGCTTCGTATGAAAATGAGGGGAAAGGATATCCGAGCATAGCTCGCATCCATTTTGTATCTTCTCTTTCTACGAAAAAAATAAATATTATGAGATGTCACGCGAGCCTATTTTTCTTTCTGAAGGAAAAAAAATCGTTTGAAAGCTGGCGTCATTAGGTAATGTATCGAAAATAGACGAAAAACGTAACAAAAAGGTAGAACATGGTGGACATGGAATGGAACTGCTAATTATATTTGCCCTTTCCCCTCAAAACTAATAACGTCAGACTGGGCATAAGGCGTACAGTGCACACAGTCATTTTTCGTTGTAGCTCGTTGAGCGATTTATAAAAATGTGGCAACAATCAGGTTGTGTAAGACTTGATTCACTCACATTCTCTCCGCAAATTTAAATATCATGAGTCAGTGAACAAGAAGAAGAGATTCAGATTGTACAAGTCAAGAGCAACAAATTTGCGCCAAGCCACTTGGAGTGTGGGAGGAACGTCTCCGTGTTTCAGAGTTTCAGCCATAAGAAAGCCTGTGTTGACTTTCTCCTGCTCAGGATACTTAACCAGGAGAAAAAAAGTAGTGAAAAAGATGGATGGAGAATCTAATCATTATTCAAGTCCACGAGTACAATATAAAAACGTTGAAGGAGAAACAAAAAAGAGAAGAGAGAATACGAAGTGTGCTTGACTGGTTAACTGCTCGATATCGGACTCTTAGGAAAAAACACTAGGAAAAATAGCTTTTCATCCGGATCCATGTCATTCGTAAGCAGAGAGCCTTCCCAAAACTGTTTGGAATTTATCAAAAAGGCTGAGCTGGTGGATGCTGAATCATGAGCAATTTCACTGATATGCCAGTGTCCGGCAATAAAATGCAAAATCTCGTATTGTGTACTGTGCAAGCCTTGCGGCTCTTGATCCTGACTATGATTGAGTGCATTACCATTTTCATTATCAATAATTTTGAAACTTCCAATTATCTAAATACCTTTCATCATGAGACTTGGCACTGAATAAATATAACAAAATATATCGAAAAAAATTCACCTTAATACAAAAATTCATAAGATTTTTTGCCAGGTAAACCTGACACGATAAGGACTCGCCTTGTATTTTGTTTTTATTTAGCCCAGAAAAATCGTTACAAGCTATGCTCCAACATTCGTATAATAATATATTCTTTCCAGGGAAGGCTTTCGTGCTTGTATTACAGAAGCATAAAAATATTTCCTATGAAACTCATTTACTACAGAAAATTTGCGGATTTTCTTCCAGACTTTTAAATCTTGACTTTAAAATCCGATTTTGTGGCACGATTTTTTTGCCTCAGCACGAGGGACTTATGAGCTTAGATAAGAATTGAGTTTGAAGTACGGCTGTGAAAAATGTTGCGATGAAGCAGTTGCACAAAAACGTAAAAGCCCAGCCTGAACAATGAAAGGGGATTGTGCTGTGCCCGGACAAAAGCCGCACTATTTGTATGTAAGTACGCAGACGGAGAAGACAATCTTATGAATTTCTGATCCGGCCCAAACGTAGACTCCTGCTCTGGGCCATAAAAACGGATCCCATTTTTTATGCAAAACAAATGAAAAGATTATCTTTGCACACATATAGATTCAGTCGCATGTTAGCTGGAAAATGCAGAGTACGAAAGCATTTAATGAGTGTTACGTTAGAGGTAGGATGAAAACGTGTTGTCTAGCTATAGTGAGGTGATTAGTTCGGTCGAAGCAAGTCTGAAGAAAATGTTACCAACGGAATAGTGCACATATTATGTGCTTTCATTCCCCTTTCTCTCCAGACTCATTTCTCCAAGTTGACGTTCCACTCAGTAAGCCTGGGAGGAGTTGGCTCGAAATCATGAAAGGGCTTATCGGGTAAATACTTGCTAATGCAAACGTGTACATAAATAGTGGTGGTTGATAGAAGAAGGCAACATGGCAGAAAGGCACAATATAAGCATGTATTTATTTGGAATGTTGAAGGGAAGAAAGGAGATCAGAAGCTGGGACGAATTATACATGGCTGTCCGTTAAGGGGAAAAGGAAAAAATAGGTTTGGCAATACTCTTAAAAAATTCGAATTGAAAAAGTAATCTGAAGCTTTTAAAGAAAGAAGAAGTAAGTTTTTTTTACCATTTGTTGTGGAGGATTAGTGAGTTGTGAGTGGAGCAGAGAGCTGCTCTCGTCCTCCTCTTCGTCGCTCAAGGTGGAAGAGTCAACGTTTGGGAGAAGGGCTGCAGGATTATCATGGTTGTGTGGTGGGACATCCTGAGGACTCTCAAAGAAGCTGCCCAGCTGTTGCTTATCATTTGTCTGGACTATTATGTTATTATTATTGTTTTCATTCTCCTCTTTCCCAAAGTACCTTGAGCTTGTCGACGTGGTGGTTTGCCCACGACTTGGAGATGATGGTGATGAGGCTGCTGACGATGAAGTTAAAAGCAGCATGGGATTAGATAAAAATCTCCTTTTCTGAAGGAGCTGTTGTTGTTGCTTCCACACTGGAAGTTGTTTGTTGAGCAGCACGGGCGGGGAAAACGAACGCCTCTTCATCACATCCAGATTAGGTCTAATCCCCTCATCTAAAATATCGTCAGCGTGTCCAAATCGGATTTTCTCGAATGCAGTCATTAGTTCTCGAGGTTTATTCGCCCGTCTCCCATCATGTCCTCCAGGAGGAGACAAAATAATCTTGCCAAACTCGCGATTGTCAATGGGTGCGAGCGCCATCGTCTTTGGTGACCCTTTCTCTCTGATCCGCTCTTCTCGGTACACATCCTTCAGCTTCTGGAAGCTAGACTCCTTCGCCGACTGCGGAGGTGGTGGGCTGTGGTGGACAATGACAGGAGGTGGGATCGTCGCGGGCCTCTCGCCCCCACCACCACTACTACTCGAGCCTGGCGACGGACCCTTCCCAATCATATCACGAACTCTCTCGAACGGCTTCGACGTGCGACCCCTTCCCCCAGCGCCGGCGCCGCCTCCGCGCTCCTTTTGCTTCCCAGGCTTGTACATGACACGGCCGTAGAGCGGGTTCTGAGGGCGCATTCGGTTTCTCGATCGACCTTTGTTCATTCCGAAGCTGGAGAGCTGAGGGTTGCGACCCGCTGAGGGAAACATGTCAAAAAAGGGATTTTTCCCGAATGCTGGGATCTCGTTAGTCAGCTCAGCTCTTGACTGCCTCTTGTAGTACCTCCACATCGCACGGAGCTCCTCACAGGTGGGCTCATCCGAGATGTCGTTTGTGGCTCCGGCAGCTGGAATGATTTCATTACCGTGGACTTTGAGTCGACGTTGCTGCTGTTTGTTTACAACTAGAGACTTGTATGGTATCCTTTGAAGGCCCGCGCCGCCAAAGCCCTGCTTCCCATACCCAACTGTGTTGTCTCCCACAGAGACAGAAGAGACGTAGTTCAGACTCCAGCCCAGCACAACGACCAGAACCAGTTGCAAATTTACAAGTAATCTTGTCCATTTCACTCGTTCCGAGCCCTTTCCTCTCGTGCTTGTGTAGGAAGCCATTGTTCCTCTTCTTGTTTCCAGCCTCACTCTTTCCAAAATCTTGAGAGAAGTACACCGCCCTCAAACTCCTTGTCCCTATCGTAGTTCTCACTAAGCCGATTACTTTCTTTGTAACTGGGAGATAATGACAATCTTAAACTATGCCTGGTTTCCTCTTACCTAGCTCTCAGTATTAATGAGGATTCTTGTATTACGCACAAGTCCTACTTTACTACGCCCACACAATTATACAAATTAACGCAATTAGTTGCGACAACAAACTCGCTCTCCTGACTAAATCCTTTTATTGTTCTGTCACGGGCAGAGGAGAATACCGCAGAGAGGAGCTCACGAGCATTCTCGCCTTCTTAAGAGTTACGCAGGAAAATTGAGAGCTTCTACAAAGTTTACAATTAGTATTTGTCGATTTGTATCTTTTGGAAATTTCAATTACACAAGAGTTGATTTGATATTGTCAGATATGAACAACCACAGTCACAGGTTAGTTTACTCAATTTTAATATACAGATTCGCCTCCTAAAAGTACAGTGCGATTTTATAATGCAGCTCTGGCCTCAATTTTTTTTACAATTTGTTCAGATGCAGTAATTTTAGCTTTTCTAACGTGCTGCTCGTGGAGCATGAGTAGCTTTATGATATTGGGTTTCAGCTATAATGATTTTGAATACTTATTGTCTTGTATTTAAGTTATGATATTGTATTATCAGGAAGACATTTGCTTCTTATGTTAGCTACGCTGCCCTGAACGGGTTAATGATATTACGTCATAATATGTCTTAGAATAATCTGCCAATAATTGGAATAGAGGTATTGTCATCGATACATCATAATGATTTTTTTAAAATTTGCTTTCACAATTATTGTCTTGTGTGGGCAAGGAGACCTCGATACGAAATCATGGTTCTTTTAGATATATTTCCACTTGGTACTTTTACAATAAAATTGTAGCTAATTTGGAAATGTTCAAGAAGGCATGTTTTCCAACTTTGGGGGAAAATGTTACTATGTAATGATTCTCTTTTTGAGATGCGTCTACTGTGATATTTCCTTTAGGATGATGATATTGGTGAAGAAGATGATATGAGTTGATGTGTGAGTTAAAGTTGCTCTTCTTTCAGAGTTGTCCGCCCACCATCAAGGAAGGTTGGGTTGACAGGTACCGGGAATCCTGTAAGGGATAGACACCATACATTTTTTTAGCAAATTATTAATTTCTTACCAAAATGTGGCACGGCAAGAGCAAAGACTCAACAAATCCCAACTTTTCCTACGTGCATAGGTACATTATGCAATTACAATGCAGAAGAAGAAGGGAGAGGCGGGTAATAATAACTTGGTTCAGCGTCAAACTTTTCCTTTCTCTCTACGCCAAATAAAGAGGACAATATTGATTACGGATGGAGTTTCTTCGCAGAAGTGATATCTGAAACGAACTCCTTTTCCTTAAGTTCTAAGCCACTCGAAATATTGTAATCTGGTTTTGGGACATTTGATGGTAATGCACGTCGACAAGTGCATATAAGATGAGAGCCCTACATCATTTGACTCCTTTCCCAATAATAAAATAAAGTTATTTTTAGTCCACCGCTCTGCGGTTCATTTCGTTGTTCCATCGTCCATTCACAAAATTTTAATCGGATAATTCGAACACTCTCGGAATTTTTCCGGAGTTACAGTTGAGAGGAGCTGTGAGCTGTTCGACTACAATGGCCCTGTGAATTGAATCAAAAAAGAGGAGAGAGAAAGTTGGAGAAACGTGTGTGCCCTTATACATAACTATACATAAATATATGTACGGTGGCGAGATGTACACTTTTTGTCGGCATTGAAAACAATTTTGGCGGAAACGAAAAGAGAGGAAAGAGAGTAAGAAAATGGTACAGGATGATTCCAAAAATACATTCATATCATCTCCAAATGCATAATGCTATTAAGAATGTTTGCTTTGCTACAGGGTGATGACGTGAAGCTATTTTTAGAATCGAAAAAAAGCGAAGGAGAGGAAGTGAGGGAGTGAAAAGTCTACGACTCTTATAAGGAGAACTACATATACACAAGCCGAAAAAATTTATGGAGCTTACGGTGTTGGATCAGATATGCCGTTTATAGAATAAGAAAAATTTGAGGAGAAAAGAGAGAGAGACTCATTGAAAATCTGCGTTCCTCACCCGGATGGGGAAAGAGAATTGCATCGTATTCCACAAACTGATAGGGAGAAAGCACGCGGGATACAAGGGGAAAATACTCCTATAGTACGTTTAAACGCTTCCACTCCTCTCTGTTTGTGTGCGGTAGCAAAAGCGGTGAAGAAAATGAGGGTGGTGTTCGTGGCTCTGGCATGAATGAAAGAAAACGCGACAACGTTTCCCAGTTTTTCTTTGGGAGAAAAAAAAGGGACATTCCTTTCTCTCACTCGTGTTGCTCCCATCAAAATATGTGAAGAGTAGTGCGAGCATATTGAGGACGAAAGGGGAACATGCATATAATTTTGCTCCTTAAAGGATATCTTTTGCCCATTTTTAAAAAGAAAACTATGCCTCTGTATAGGACTGTTGCTGGTTGGGATGAGATGTGAAAAAATAAAGAATTTCATTGAATTTTCATGCGGGGGACGAGACATAAAAGAAGGGAAAAGTCAAGGAAAGAAAGTGAGAGAGCGTTTTAAGTAATTAATGAGATTTTGTCAGAGGTTTAAAGCCGCGCATAAGATTCTATACCCTTAATTAACCAGATACCTTTTTTTCATTTCGCTTGCCTTACAATCTGTAGCACGCGGCTTGGGAAATAAAAATTTTTGGCTTTACAACGCCTCCAACAAATTTTCAATCGACTTTCTGAATATTGGAATATTTAAGTCTGCAGGTGGGAGGAAAGGAATGGCGATGGTTTGTGAAAGCGAGGAGCGATTGAGATCAAAAACAAAGTTACACTCTGGTGACAAAAAAGTTGGTATCTCTTGCAAAATCATGTCAAATGGAGCTTCTTTCTCAAGAATGACAACAAGTTTGAAAAAAAGGGTGGAATGATAAAAGGTCTTTTGCACTTATTTTTTCCAAAAGGACGACTGGTACAGAGTAAATATCTGTGCATGGAAGTCAAGTTGACAAAGGAAGAAAATGTTGAAACGTCAGCTCGAGCTCGTTTGATTATCACTTTCATCATACATGAAAATAATTGTGAGCATTACAAAGAGCTGAATTATTTTGCATGCGACTTGAGACAGATAATAGTGAGTTTTTCGTTGTTCTCTTTTCTTATTCCAGACGAGTTTGTTTGGAGTAAATGGAGCGTTTAGAGGGGAGTAAGCTTGTATTATTCTGTTGTTGGTGTGCATTTCTGCTCGATGGATATCATTTCAGCAGGCGCATGTAGCCCCTCTCCGTCATCCGGCCATACTTCACCGTCTCTGAGCAAAGGAACCCCCAACATTTTCTTTAGAAAGGCGTAAAAATGGAAAGAAAGCGTCATTTAATTTACATAAGCAAGTTCCCATTTTTCCACTGTCATACATTTCATCCTGTATTTGTTTAGTCTGAGTTGATTCAGTGACTTTCGTGGGGAATAAAAATAGCAGTTGAACCACTCCGTCAAAGCCAGGACTCTCTCAGTGCGTACAATAATACTGGGAAAGTGGAGGAGTGGAGAACGCAACGGTGGCTTGTGAGGAGAAAGTTCGAGCACGTCAGAGATCTCACTGATTTTTGCTGGCCAGGTTGAGAAGGCATTGTGAAGGAGCAAAGGAACAGCGGTATTCCATTTCCTTTTCTTCAGAGATTGAGGAGAGCAAGTAATAGAATATGCGGAGAGGAAAAGGGCTTTATTATCCTCAGATAAAATATAAAGTCAAGTAGGCCTCCTTGAAAGGTAGCTCGTATTTACGTACCTACATGCATTGTTGCTGTAATAGAAGGTGCACCCATAACCCATACCGCCATAACTAGCGTGTGTGCTCTTTCTCTCCGGGATGGTGTGCTGTGGTAAAAAACTTTCTTTCCTTTCCCCTTCCTACTATCAGCGCACGTAGATCCGAGCGCGACAGCCTAGTCCGTGGAACGTATGGCCATAATGGGATATAGGCTCCTTGCGTGGGTGGATTCCATCTAACCCTTTCTCTCGCGGGCTCAAATGCCAGCTTATGCATACACCTAGGCGCACTACCAGGGAACATAAAATTGGTTTAATATGCTTACACAAAACAGGTGGATACACCAGTCCACTGTTTTCATCTATTTCCATACTGGAGTAGCTTCCTGCCTCACTTTCACATTCCTCACTCGATGCCTTATGCAGGAAAAAAGAGAGAATAATGTAAGTAATTGGATATACATCATCGTAAAACATGTGCTTTCCCTCAATTTCCCGAGGTTTCAACTTTTCTTTTTCCTCGTTCTTCCCCCTTCCTCTGCGGAGTGAAAGGACACGTTTACTGGAATGCCTCGAAACTGCGATAAATTTCAGCTATGGGGCGAACTGAGCCATTCCAGGGAGAAGGCTGTTCTACATGAGTGCATCTGTCTAAATTAAATAGATTCGCAACTTCTGTCGCCACAGTCGCATTTAGTATTAGGACAGTGCTGATTTGGATTACTTGGAACCAAACTATCAAAGTATGTACACATCTATGCTGGATCGACAGCGACAAAAATCTGTTGTGCTCAAAATTTTCAATCACTTTTACATATATTTCGCCTTTCTCTCTTTTTGGGTCACTGCATCGTTGCTAAAAATTCTGGTGTGGCAGCGCTCTCCGTAAGCTCTCTAAAGACTTTGATGTACTTAATAATGCAAGTTTTAGCGACGCTTTTTTGGAGCTCTCCTCTCGAGAATGACAATGATCAATACGTGCCTCTCACACACGACGACGGAAAGGCAAATTAAAACGTACGTATAGAACTTTGTCAATCTCCGAAACAAAGTTTCACTGTTGCACTCCACAGACATTGTAGGAAGCGATTAGAAGCGCTAGTATTCTCCTGAGACAATATTGTTACTTGTTTTCCTCGCAAAGCGTGTGATAATAGAAAGAAAGGAAAGGGAGCTCTCGGGGTTTTCCAGAATGACACGTGTTGGGTCTAAATCAATAATTTTATAAGGTCGAGATGAGCCTCCCAGCATATGTATCATTTTAACTATTTTACATAGACTTCTTTTTAAAAAAAGAACATACTAAAGAAAGACCGGGTTGGTTCCTGCTTCAAAGCCCCTATTATACCCATTTTGGTGAAGTGACAGGATTGGTGAAGCTTTAAACTCATGAAAAATGAGATAGAAAAGGAACGATAAGTGTTACTGGATGTCATTTTTAATACTGAGGGAAAGAAATTTTTGTTGTGATTTTATCCGGGATTTAACATGCAATCGCGGTGTATGCCACCGTCACTCAATGCTACTCCGAATGAAAGGCAAAGAGAAACCTTTCTATTTCTGCATCCAGCAAGAATTATGTAATACTCTGCCATATCCAATTTTAAACCTGCTGCAACGTTTGAGTCCAAAATTATGAAAGGAGATGCAATCGTATTTGCTTTTTTGGTATTTGTGGAATGTCATCGTTCCAAATTAGGTTTGGGGGAGGATTACACCAAATATTGACTTTTTTTGAGGGAATTTAATAAATGAAATGATTATCACGTGCATGTATAGATGAGTATGACACAGTGCATTTAGCGCATTCAACTTGTTCCAAAGTTTGCCGTCCTGTGAAGTGGAAAGGATGCTTGTTCTCAGGGTGAACTAGTTGCTGCATGCTCCTTTTTAAGTGGCTCTTTTTAATCTGAAATTCCACATTTTTTAAAAGGGATCGAGGTTTTTCTGACTCGTGTGTTCGACTTATGCTAGACCGCTTCCGCGTGAACCTGTGCTCGAGATGGAAACGCAACGTGAGTTTTGTGGAAACCAGAGGCAAATTCAGATGTTACCTTATATTAAACGAATGGCATTTCTTTGGCCCTTGATCTTGTAACTTAATACTTGGGAAGCTCGAAGTGAAAATCTGAAACTGTGGCATGAGTCTCTCAGTCCCTGACTACAGTCTCCACATTTATCATGTTCAAATGATGTGTTCTTTGTGTGCGAGTCATAAGTTACGGCACTAACTTCAAAAATTGGCTGAGAACCCTCATGTCATTTTCACTTTTTAATGGGGATTATCTTTTAGACTGAAAGTGAAATCACTTGCGAGAATTGAGAGCTTCCAGGCACCCATCATGATATATGTAACTTAATTAAATCATACACCATGTAACTTGTTCATAAGTACAACTGTAAACAAATACCATGTGCCTGTGTCAATACTTTACTTTTGCTCCTTGGATTTAAGACAGGCTGCGGTATGAAGCATATCTTCATACGATCTTTGTACGCAACAAGAGCTTCTGCATGTCTGCAAAAATAAAATTGTGCAGACTTACAGGCAAAAAGGACATCATAAAGCTATGAGATCTTACCAGCGATGTGAATACGCAATGGAATACATTGCAGGGAGGAAGTTCAGTAAAAAGAACTTGTGTTTTTCCTCTCACCACTCACTTGACTACATAAAGAGAAATATGAGAGCGGAGAGAAAGTCAGTGTTCCCTGCCTGTTTTCCTAATACACTTTTCTCCTAAAATGTCACCCAAAATTTATCTGCAGACAAAATTCGTTTCGCTGTATGAGCATGAACATGACTTTTCTCAGGGAGAGAGAGAGAGAAAAAAAAATCAACAACTTTCGAATGTCCTTGATTATGCTACATTTGAACTGTATGAGACCTATTATGAATATGAATGAGCCTCTCTCTCTCTCCTCTCATCCACTTTCTCATTCATTCTGAAAGCTCTCTGGCTTCTTGTGTGTAGCTTTATGAATGAAGTGAAAAGGAGGAAATAATGAATGAAAAAGTATGAAGTGAGCTCTCACACAGCGACCCCTTTTCAATTCCTCCTGCTGCTCATTAATGCTAAGATGCGAAATGGAAAGAGTTTTGACTCACACGTAGAATACGGAAGCGTATGGCAAGACAATCAGTTAAGCACATGTTAGTCTAAAATAAAGAAAAGTTTCACCTATTTTTGTCTCGTCTCCATGTTTTCTATTTATGGTGGCTGAGACGAACAAAAAGTGTGATTGTACCTAGCATTCTGATATAACTAGATGTAGTCGACCCTAATATCCGTGAAATAAAAGTCGATGAGACGGATATAAGCATGTACTCATATTTCGCCTTCGCAACACATCTCATAATTCCCCTGGTTTCTCCATTTCCAACACATTGTTTCTTTCTCTGGCTCCGTTGATGGGAGACGAGAAAATTACAGTTTCGCCTCGAGTTCGTCATTTTCGATGTTTCTCTCCCATTGTTCTCCGCTTCCACAATCTGCTGAACACCTTTATTCGCTCAATCACGGAGAGTGTGACTTGTTTTGACGTCAAAAAACTCTGGGAATTCTACGCTCCATTCACCAGCTCTGGATGGTGGCATGATTTCGTGTCCCGTTTGCAAACAAAAGGGGTAAACAAATATTACTGCGTTTCAGCGAATCTTGAGGAATGCGTATATTTTTGCCTTCTTCCGAAGTATGAGTCTGTGTGCTTCCACGCACTGCGAGGTACACCTGAGAAACTGTTGAAATGAGCCAAATTAGAATTGTGGCAGCTCTAACGTGACTAATATCTTCCGTTCGAATTCCCTTTTACTTGATTGACCTACATATAGCGAGTCAAGTAACTCGATGTTGAGGAATTTGAAATTAGAAAAGGTGCACCCGAATCATATTGTATGCCATCGCCATCAGCCTCGTCCATCTTCTCCCGTTCCTGCCAAGGAGTCATGCAAGGGAAGGTTCACGAGATAAGTTAATTACAGCGAGTAATTTGGTGGAAAGTTTGGTGAGCAGGGCCAAAGCTAAATGGAACAAGACGAAATCTTGTTATCCTTAAGCGTGTGTGTACTAAAGCTGTTGCCTCACTTTCACCCTCATGTCGTCCCTTCATTAGAATGTTCACTTCTCGCACTGTGGCGGAGAGGAGGATGGGTACATTGTAATTTAGCTCCCTCAATCAATTACATCTTAATCCTGGTTGTGAAAAGGAGCTAAACCTTGTTGGATTTTCAATTCAGCTCGTAATAATGAAATGAGCAATTTGCTCAACTGAACGTAAGCTAGAATAGGGCCTTGACATGAAGCTATGTATGGAGAGTTTAGAATTGCCCCATGTTTCAACTATGACTCAAAGTTGCTTTGCAAAAAGCTAAAATTTCAGCTAATTGAACCGAATTAGTGAGAACTATTAATTTGTAATTATTTATCAAGCAAATAGTGCAGGTGGAAAATGAATTTTAATCACGTTTGAATGCACACGTTTCTTGTAAATTCGTTTAAACTATCTCAACGTGCCTACTTAAGTATGTACATATGTGCAGCACTCTGTTTGCAAAAATATCGTTGTACGAGTAGCAGACATGTCTAGGAGCGTCAAGCTGTCTAGAATGGCTTAAATTAATTATCAGACCATTA
>JAHZMY010001443.1:0-12659 GCA_027743915.1 Seira sanloemensis | reverse complement strand
TCCGAGATTGAATTCAGCTGGTGCATATGACTGGACTCCAATAAAAAAGCGTATTGACTCCTCCATTGCAAATCAAAAAAACATCACTCTTATATTATTCGTAATGCTTTGCCTTTTTGCAGGTAATATTTCTAAGTGGATAAAAGGTGGCGAAATAAAAATCGTTCTTGGTGAAAAATCTTTTCATGTGCGTGCTTATCATAAACTGGTCAATGGCTTATATTTTATAAAATCCAACGTAGTTTTCAGGGGGAAATTATTTTTGTCGTTCTTTTAATGACGATGAGTAATGACAGCGTATGTATATACATTGAAAATGCACTCATGTATTTACAACAATTGGAATTTAAGTAGCATGCCTTCCTATTTTACATAAATTGAGTGAATTTGGTCTTCTCAGTAATTTTTTGTAAAAGGTTCGTTGATAAGGCAAATTTCCATTTGAATAATATATTTGTACGTAGGTATGCCCTCATAATTTGCACTCGAAAGATATGCCACTTGTCGCTTCCACAGTGCAGTACATTCTTCATCCATCCCGTTTACGGTTTGTTAGCCAACTTCTAAATTGCACATCATGTCGGTTTCAATTGCCCTTCTTCCTATTTCGTTAGACAAACATTTATTGGGGAAATTGATTGTATGTGAAGAAAGACAAGTGTGCCGGCGCGTTTTACTATATATTTTTTGAAGTGTGCGTCGTAGAAAAAAAAACGAGTGAAGAAAGATTGCATCTCATTGCAAAGAAAGAGGAGCTTTACAGCAAGAAAAAAGTGTCTATTTAAAAGCTTTAGAGAGAATGGAAATGTATTGACATCCCTCTCAAAGTAATAGCTGGTGATAAATGTCAACTGCTTTTTTCACTCCTTTTCCCGTTTTGGAGGTACACATTACACATGCATGAGAGAGGTAAGAATGTATGTACATATGTCGATGGAAGAGTGTGGCAAAAGTCTTGCTTCCCTCATCTCGCTCCTTGTTGAGTCAGAGATGGAAAAGTGTACATGCATAACATCCTGTAAATCACTCATCCTTCTTCTTTTTCCTTTCCAAATGTTACCCGGATTCCGGTACACAAAAAGTGCCGTTTTCTATCATTTTAATGGCGGCTTTTAAACACGTCGTCGTTTTACACCTTCCTTCGTCTTACGTATTTATGAGTATATTAGAATAGTGTGAAAAATTGCAATATAAAATTAATGTTTTTCGTGGCGCAAAGTGCTCCATTTTTTTAAACTGGGAGAAGTATAAGCTATGGGGAATCGAAATGGATGTAGTTTGTTTTGAGAAGTGGTTCGAGATTGTTATGCCATCATTTACCCAAATTGATGAAGAGAATTGTTTCTTCTGTTAGGACATGCATGTATGTGTGCTTCTAACTATTCCTAATATAATCGTTTATTTCTAACTCATCATTATCATCGACGCGAATTAGACTCAAAAAAAACTTTACACAGGCGAGATCATAAAAGTAGAATAAAAGTGAGTGAAAATGGAAGGATTGAAACAGGCGAATCGGTTCGTGTCAATAGAGCACAAGGCATATTGGGCAATAAAACATTTTTTCGTCGTACGTTTTTCCTTTTACTAAAAGCCTGCTTTATGAGATTGGTGGAGTGTTATTGAGGAAAAAATGACAGAAATGTGCCAGAACGACTTTAAGTGACAGATGTAAATTCCAATAAAATTTGTTTATTGAAGAGGATTGTCAACAAAAGGTCAAAAGAACTTTAATCCCTTGTCTTTACTTGTACATGCATTCATGATTTGTTATTTTACAAAAAAAAATCAGAAGCTCGAGTTTTAATTCAGCGCGTTCGTTGCCAGACCAAAGATAAGCTAGGGAGTTTGTAGCGAAAGTAATTTTAGTTCCCGGAATTTCACCCAAGAATCTATTAATTTCGTAATAGCTTACAACATCAAATCCTCTAAAAAATTGGCTTCCTTCTACACTGAAGTACAAAGAACAATTCAAGAATTTCTAATTATCAAAACATAAATTACGAGCAGTTTATCAATTTGATGTGATTGTTAGAATGACCCGCTTTTGAATATTGATTAAAGGTTTTAAAACAAAGTTTTAGTAGCTTTTAATGATTTTAAGCCGCGCGTTGCAAGGTTTTGACTTCCGTCCGTTTCAATTTTTTACGCTCGCACCCACTTTCTAAAGTCGTAACATGGTAATCTCCTTCCATCATCGCGGAGTCTTTTTGACTTCCGTCCGTTTCAATTTTTTACGCTCGCACCCACTTTCTAAAGTCGTAACATGGTAATCTCCTTCCATCATCTCGGAGTCGGTGGACCTTCACTCTCATCGTGACTCGTTGATGAAGAAGACTACGATACTTTGATCGGAATCAGGAGCGCACACAAGGATATTTATGTAGATGCACGTATACCTAAGCCATAAAAAGCAGCGAAATTGGTAACGATATGGCCATAATATGTGTTCAAGAGTAATAGCTAAAATTATAAATGTAGTTGGTGAATTGAGCCGATATTTTTTTTGTTCGGTTCGGGCTGTCTGCCAAAATATTTTATTTTATTCGCCTCCAATTATTTTTTATTGAATCTCATGAAAGATGAAGCGAGACGATGTATTGGAAAAATCTGGAGTAGATATAGAGAAGAGAGATGGATGGAAAGTGGAGAAGTCGGGACACACTCACATTCTCGGAAGTTCCACCTCGTCGACGGAGACTGACTGCGATGAGAAATTGTAAATGAAATAGAATCGGGAAGAATCAGTTAATGGGAGCCGGTTTCCGTGGTGCATTGCACACAGACCAACACAAAAAAGACTCATCCTCACCTACATATGTACATGCAGACTTTCGGCTCTTCCAGTCCAGGAGCTCTTTTCCTCTTTCTCTCGCTCTCTCTCTCTTCACGACAAAATATCAAAGTACTTACATACTACAAACGTTTTTTTGTATGGACTCTTGATTCAAACGTAACTAAATAAAAACAATACTGTGTCAAGTGGATCAAATAATGGCATTTTTTGACGATTTCCTTTTAAAGTGAAACAAAGCGGTAACAATTGGTTCGTTTTTGCTGAGCATTACAAAATGTCGTCTGAAGACATGGAAAGGTGCACGAATTACTCAACATTCGTTAATTGTGCAACATTAGACGATTGTGAACTCTTATGTGCATAATAAATTCATAGCTCGCCTTTGGTGCAATGGGCGAAATGGAGAGGGAAAAATGGTGAAATCAAGTTGTGACCTCCGTAGAGCAGTGTTAAATGCCAGTGGTGATTACAAGAAATGTCGAGATTGATTCCAAGTTGTTGTTTGGCACACACACACACACCCCAGCACCTGGCTTCTTGATATTTTCCTATTTATTTGATAGGTAATATGTCTCAGCAAACTCGTTCCATTTCAGTTGGAAGCAATAACCATTCGATTTGAGGAGGAGAGGCCAGTGCCAAAACTATTTAATTACATTATGAGGACACGCGAAATCAACATTAAGGTTAATTCTTGTCAATCAATGCATAATACACAGTTCTCAAGCTGATTCCGTTGTTGCTCCCTGCTCCTGAGTGAAACTGCGAGCCGTACACACAACACATGGCTCTGTGTCCGAAATAGGGAATATGAGACCACGCTTATTGCCTCTCGGTTTTTTTCTTCTCGGGGAAAAATATATATTCTGCTTCAACATGTGGGTACGGAATAAACGAGAAAGTTGTTCCTGCTTTCTCGTATCTACAATGGCCTTTCGAGGCGAGAGTGAATGTTGCTGGTGAAAAAGGGAGTGAGGTAAATGTGTATGAAGCATGGAATAAGCCGTCGTCTTTGAGGACTTTTGCCTGAATGCAGGTTGCACAGTTGAGAAGAAATGTACCATTCTTTTTCTTATCCCTTTGTTGCTCCGACGTAGATACATACTCCAAGTGTCAGGTTGGAAAACGTGGTCAGAAAAGGTGAATTCATGCGTACGAAAATAAATTTCTCGAATATTATGCTGGAAAAAAGAAGTCTTTCCGTCGACAGTTTTTTTCTTCTTGGCATGAAAGCTCAATTCACCGTTTCTTTGGATATCTATCGACACATTGACATATGATGGCGAAAGGTGCAAGTCACATTTTCCGTCCCGATTGAATAGTCGATGGAAACTGGTGATATTCTTTTCCTTTTCCAGCCACACCGTCAACTCAGAAGGAGAACGCAACATGTATTATTTCTTCATAATCACATTAACTTCTTTCTATGCCATACGACGACTTTCTCCATGATCATAATGTGGTCATGGCTGGCTATTTAATCGATCGCAATCGGTACGCGAAGGAGAAACAGTGTAAGTACAAACGATATACAGAACGACATTTTTTCGACCTTAACACGGTGAACATGAAATAAGTATGAATATATATCGCTATCCCATAACTGCTGACTTCTTAATTTGTATTTCTCATGTAAAGTCAATGACTCGCAGGAGAACAGCAGGTATTGTCATACCTCATTCCTTATCATCATTTATCTTTAAATAGGCAAATCTGATTTTGATTGCCCCGATCACTCTGTCACTTTATCCAATTTTATATTCCTCCATAAAAATGCGGGTATAAAAATTGTGAGTAGTTTGTTCAACGAAGTTATGAGCAATTTGCTGGGACTGTGCTGCTACGAGTCCACCGAATTGAATATCATTGATAAAGTTTTAATGTTTTCTTATTCAATTTCACCATTTTTTCCTTCTTCTCCTGTTGGTCTGTCATGACAGGTCATTTTACATGCCTACAGTGAAAATTCATTTCGTCCCAAGGAATTTTCCTCGTGCTCCGGTCCTGAACAAACTGTAGGCGTCTATCAGAAAATAAATATATTTATTTTTCCTCATCAATAAAAACGTTTACATGCAGCAGTGAACTGCATATCAACATTTCCATACCAGCTGTAGGGGAAAAATGGAGGAAAAATTCTTTCTCCTTCCTGATCAAGCACGTAAATAGCATGTCTCCTCACATTTCCATATCGTATAAACCTGTAACGCAAATATTTTTAGAAAGGTAATATTAATATTCCTTCTCTCTCTCTCTCTCTCTTGGTATGCTGTGGAGTCAAAATGTGCTATTCACTTGTGAATTTGGGACTGGAAAGTCCAGTTACTCACTCACATAAAAATATTCCCAACTTGGACTTTTCTCCCTCTCTCTCTCTCTCTCTCTCTCTTAGCCTTTCATTTATTTCTGGTGTGCCTGCCAGCTTGTCATATTATGATTATGCTTGCAGATTACCAGAAAATCGTTATCGGATCAAACTATTGCTGAGGAATAATTTCCCCATTTCTCTCCTTCCTGTCGACTCCGGACATTTGTAAATTACTGACGAAGGAGAAAAAACTGCATGGAGAGGAGGTAGCGAGTTTTTATTATGTTTATTTCGTGTACTTTACATGCGAGAGGGAAAAAAGCAGAGCCTTGTTCTGCTCATTTCAAATACATAAAAACATCAAGTTTTTGGTGTGCGATTAATCTATAGAAAAGCCAAATCGCGCATATGAAATGTACATACAACTTTCTATTGAGGTGAACGAGGGTGTGTGTATGAATGTAGGGAAAACAAATGACGGCTTCATGCTCCCACACAGCCATCAAATCTATATCTGGAATGTATGCAATATGCATAAAACATTCGATTTATAAAAAAAGCAAGTGAAACGGCAATGCCAGTAATACAAAATAGAAACGTCATCAACATCATTATTATTTAGTCAATGCTCGACACAGTCAATGCTTACACAGGTTCTTCGAAATCACGTTCGATCCGTCGCCTCACATTTTAAAACAATGAGTGGTCTCTAAACGATGACAAACAGTGTGCGCGGTGGTGTGTTCCCCGAACTCGAGAAATGGAAGGGGGTAGCATGACAGACTTCATTGTACCTGTAAGCTGATTGATGGAAAATCAATGGTTTTTCTGATCTCACTCACAGAAGCAGAGAGAGAGAGAGAAGGACTTCTTTTGACTATTTTGGGGAGCCATTCACGTCCTCTCACACTGTGCAGTGAAATAAATCGAACTTGGAAATGTACTACATATTTGAGTTTTGATTTTCCCCTGAAAGTATTACCACATCGTGTATTAAGCCCAATTATGCATATAGATGGAATCTCCATCCAAACGGAAGTGTAAGGAAAGGCCTTTTTACTTTGATTTTTTTTGGCAGTGGCGTATGCTTCTCTCCTGGAAAATGGGGAGAAATATGCAAATATGTTTTACCGTATTAGCTTAATTGCTCTTTGCCATGCTGCGAGTGCTGCCAATAATCCACCACGACCGCCATTATCATCTTTTGTACTTATATATTGCTCCTGTGTGTGCCTCTCGTATTTATGTACAACACGACTTTCAAACTTTCAATTCCGCTTTCAACTTGCACAATTTTGCCAAGTGACAAGACACGCCACAAAAAAGCGAGTGGTGTTGAAGTAAGTTAGCTTTCGCTTTGAGAGCTCTCCCTTCATCCAAAATCTCTCTTTTATGTCATTCCTTCACTCATGCTTTTGTCTATTGTACTTTCCCTCGGAGAGAAAAAAGCTATGCCTTCACAGAGTGAAATTGAAAAGCGAGATATAAAAAAAACGATCAGAAAAATTTGCAATAATTTGTCTCCCTTTTTGATCTTTCAGGCTTCACACACGTGAGTCAAAACACGGAGAGCGTTTAGTAGTACACAAAAGTATGAGTAATTGGACGAGATTGGAGTTAAAAAGGGCTCGTATTTAAAACATTTTTGAGATCTAAAAAATTGAGAGGAAAACAAACACGTTTTTTTCTTCCTCGGTAATTCTTTACCCAGTTGTGTACATTTGTATGCAATCTTTGATTTTTTGTACCTCTTTTCTTAGCAATCGCAAACCATCGACGCATTTGCGTGTGTGTGTAAGAGCAAGCACAACAACTCTCCTCCTTTCATCATCACTCATTCTTTCTATTGATTTCCCATCGATTCACTCACAGTATTAGTCTTTCTCTCTCTGTGCGTGTGTAGAATCAGGGAAGGACATTCCTGGGCCATAATTATCGTCGTCCTTAACGATAAATGTCATACCTTTATCGATATAAATTCAAAAGCATTCGGAGTTCAGTCTTTCTATCGAATTGCAAATCAGAATAAAACATTATACCATTGAAATGAAAATGAACAGCTAAACTTTTAAAAACAGTTTTTAGCGACTTTTGTTGACCTCCAATTAGAGTAATTTTATTAACGAAAGAGTCAAATTATTATTTTATCGTTAACCTTATTGAATGACTCCCACAAACATAATCTTTTATCAAACAAACATCTAACCGAGAAAAACTTTGCGGTCTTTAACATTGTCTTTCATTGCTAACAAGCGAGCCATGAAATGCCCAACACTGGCAAGGAAGAGAATCTGTGGTTGGTGATTCCTCTTTCCTAAACATAAAAATAGAGGAGACTCATCCAACGTCACCGGTGATGAGGAATCGTCGTCTCGGGTGAGCAGTGAATGTGGGAAGCATTTCAGCCCTCCGACTTTGTTTCCCACAGATGGCTCAAAACACAGGAGCATATTGTGAGGTTCGGAAAAAAGCCCTTAATATCCTCGTATTAATCATATGTCACTGCAGTTGCACTCGTCTTCCTTCCTCCGTGCCCTGACACGGACGCATAAATATATACCACATGCATTTTTAGCCTGCTTCTTCGGCTGTAGGCTTCATTTATATAAAAAAATGCATCATAATGCAGAGCACCACAAAATGTGTATTCACAGCGCGGCCTGTTGGCAATCCGAAAGAAAGCAAAATGTTATCTCATTCGAGTAAGTCTGTGCAGTATCGAGACCTGGATCGACTTGGTCCATGTAAGTACATATGTAAAGCCGGTACTATGTGCTTGGGTGTTGCTTAGAGGTAGTTGCACTCGTCTTCCTTCCTCCGTGCCCTGACACGGACGCATAAATATATACCACATGCATTTTTAGCCTGCTTCTTCAGCTGTAGGCTTCATTTATAAAAAAAATGCATCATAATGCAGGCAGAGCACCACAAAATGTGTATTCACAGCGCGGCCTGTTGGCAATCCGAAAGAAAGCAAAATGTTATCTCATTTGAGTAAGTCTGTGCAGTATCGAGACCTGGATCGACTTGGTCCATGTAAGTACATATGTAAAGCCGGTACTATGTGCTTGGGTGTTGCTTAGAGGTCTACCAAAAGAGACTTTCTCGTATGAAAAATGTTCCCGATTATGATCCCATGAAGACGGCAATAATGATGGGAACGAGGATGATGATCGTGACAACGATGATATGTCAAATGTGACAGTGAAAATTCTCTGCTTTCTTTGCTTTCGTGCATGCGTCCACCTACAGCGGAAGGATTTATGTAAACTTGTGCAGTCTAGCATTTGTATCTGGTAAAGACTGCGCTGGTATATTGAATAGAGTATTTTTTGTCGTTTTTTACTCGATGGAGCAATGTTAGATTTGTAATTAGACTGGTTGATTGGAGTTGAGACTTTTCACTTGCATGTTTGATTCTTCGTAATGCCCGGGTCAAAGTAGTAGGCTTTTTTATATTTCTTCTCAGAAAGAAATGGTACAGGCTTTGATAGAAATAATTATGTATTTAGAATTTGACCCTTGTCTTCTTACTTTTCTAATCAATTTCCTCGTTTGCTTCCCACTTTTCATTTTTTACTACTGGCGGAACCGTTTTTTTGGACGAGAGTGATAAACTGATTTTTTTGATTCATTGGCATGCCACTTACTCCTCCGTGGAGAAGTCGAGTTTTAGGTATTTGTGCAGCAAGGGAGCTCACAAAACGAAGACGAATGACTGGCCATATAATTTCTAATGAAATTGTGTAGCTTGCTATAATAAAAGTGTATCACATGCTATCCATTTGTACGTTTTTCTGCTTTCCTCTCTTCATCACAAGAAAAAACTATGGTTTGGCTTCCCTCGAAGTCATACATTATAGAAAATGCCCAGAGGAGAAAAGATATGCCTCGGAGTTGGCATGCACCTCATAAAAAATCTGAGAAAGGAAGACGCTGCTGAAAAAAGAGGAGAAAAAAGGAAACAAATAAAACTCGGCTGAATTGAGTGAAGGGAGAGAGAAGACGAAGAAGAAGCAAAAGGGAAAACGGTATAATTCCCTCTGGAGACTTGATGTGATTGAGGTGGTATTGACTGCACCTAATCAATAAATCAATACCTTGTCAATCATGATGAGGATGGCGAGGAAAGCTGGAGAGACTGACTTTGGAAAATGGAGGGAGAAGAAGCAGAAAAAGTGCAGCAGGTTAGACGTTATTGGGTTTTATTTCATTTTCCCTTCCTTTTTTATTATTCTCTTCTCCTCTTCATCCCCGAAGTCGTGTTGCTCTCCATCGCCAAAGAAACTGTGTCTGTGCACGGCTCTTTTGCCTCTGGTCCAAAGTGATGATGACGACAATGAATCGAGTTGTGTTGTCGTGAGACACTTTTTCCCTCAGAATCTGCGAGAAGGAAGTAAAAACTTTTTTTCTAGCTTCTTTTTTGAAGGATCATACAATCATCATGATGAGAGTGATGTTCGCAGAATTGTACATGTATTTTTTGTCGTAGGTTTACCTTCCTTTTTGACTGGATGTGTTGCCCACACACATGTGGGGTTTTTGTTACATGGAAGTTGCGATGCTCCAGTAACTTTCTGTAAGATGACATGGCTTATTTTAAAAATTAACTTTTTGCTCGGGCTTCCAAGGAAAATTCTACGTTCTTCTTAACGCGGGGCCTCGTCAATTTTCTTGTGATTGCAAAATGCAAATCGAGATTCGTCTTTCGTGACTTTTTTATTTCGTGGTTGACAATCATCTTTTCACTTAAGCATTTCGATCGAATAATGGCCTGTGTATTGTCGTCGTGGTGCTGTGGTGGTTCCCACTGGAAAGAAGATTTCTTGGGGATGAGACGGAAAAGCCTCAGGTTTAAGGAACAAGATACAATAAGCACACCAAGATCGCAACTTCCTGATCAAGGTGTGCATGTTTGTAGATGGTGAAAGCTTACATCTACTGCTTACACCTATTCATACACATATTCAATGCTCTACAGAGAAGGAAGGATTTTTTAGAACTTGACGCTCACACCTGTTCCACTTGTAATCGTTCTCTACATCGTTTTGAAAGAGGCTAAGCGGAATCCCATAAAGTGGGGAAGATGCTTTACAAAAAACAACTTTGCGAGGATCAATTGTTGCAACATTTGGTGGCTGATGTTGAGAGCATCAGAAATTGAGTGCGTATAAATAAAGAGCTGTGCTCCAAAAGGCACTATAAATAGGATGCTACAAGCATATTGCTTTATCCTCGAATTCTGTAATTTCATAGGTAAAAGCTTTTGATACCCTCGAATATCTGTTGGAGTTTACGTACGTATGTTTGTCTAGCTTTTTAAAAAGACTTCCTGCTGCAGTTAAAATAAAAGCAGCAGTTGAGTGCATAAAAGATTTGCAAACAATCTGCAGCATTTGTACCTTCTGCGGCAATCATTGGCAATTACTGTAAAGCTCACTCACATCAGTTCCACGTTGCTCTGATAACGTCAATCAGCTTTCATAGTTTTGTAGAAACATGCATGTACATATGTACATCAAAAAATACGGATGCGTTTTAAATACTAGCTAACAAAATTGGTTTTCCCAAACACCATAATTCTATCGTAAGTGCAGCAAAATTTATCGCTCACAAAAGTTGGAAAAAATTTGTTACAAAACTTATTTGTTTTTTTTCAATCATGCAATTAATTTTATTTCGAAATGAGTTTTGCGCAAACTTTCTCCAAAAATCAACTTCGGTTCCAACTTTTATACATTTATGTGCTTGGATCCTCCATTTCCCACATTAAGGAAAGAAACTTTTCCGAAGTCAACTTGAAGGTTGTTGTTTTTTCTTCAAATCTGTTCATGATATAGTCTCGTTCTCTCAAGAAAACTCCTGCTCGATATGTATATTAGGTATAAATGAATGGAAGTTGGATAAAATCAATTAATCCCTTTACGAGTTTCTCCTGCTATTCTTCCTCGACGAATGAGAAACCAATGTGTATTTCCCTTTGCATACATTTCTCTCTCGTCACGAACATTTCTCGTCATCTTATAATGCTCCTTTTTGTCTAGTGTAATATAACTCGAATTACGTCGTGAATGCCATTAAGGATATTATATGGCCTATATACGGCTTACACTCCCATTTTCAAAGATACTTTGTGGCAAATCATTACCGTGGATATGGAGGAATATTGACGAATCTTGCATTAACTCATTCTGGCGTCTTTCTCGTCTTTCCCTTCGTTTCCCCTCACACTCAATACAATGGATTAGCAAGACAGGAGAAAGTTTTCCCACTGATTTTCAATCGATCATTCATTTCTTTGCTAATTATGAGCGAGTCACTTCTCTCTCTCTCTCGCTCTCTCAGAGAGAACTCCTTCCACAGAAAGCTGAGAAAAGCAATTTCTTGGGAAAGGAACTCAACTTGATTGGCATGCGCAACTCTCAACTGTATTTCTATACGGTTCAAACTAATTTATAAAGTAAATAAACAAAGTGAAAAGAAACAGTTCAAGTAAATCAGATCTGGTGACAATGCTAAATCAAATGAGCATAGGGACATGCAGACACACACACACACAAACTATATGAGGAGAAAGAGATGGATATATTATGTGCAATGCTGAGAGCGTATAAACTGTAATCTATTGATCGTCATCAATCATCAAAAGACAGTTTCTTGAAGTATACACACAGTATGGAAATCATGCATCCCTTTTTGGTGGGCTTTCAAACAGGAAAAACTGTTACAAAATGCAAGTTACAAAGATAGATATGTATGTATACTTGTACATTAGTTAGTGAGGCTGGGAATTAGAAGAGAAAGTTGATAACTGCTTTATAGATTATGTGCATGTGGAAAAGTTCCAAAAAGTGAAAGCTTGTGTACAGTTTGATTGTACGGGGTTTTAGAACTCATCTCTCCCTGCAATTTTATTGATTATTTCCTAGCTTTCAAACAAAAAATAGACGGAGTTGAGTGAGTGAATGACTAGCTTCTCTGCATTGACTTTGTTCCTTTGAAAATGTATCCCTTTTTCCTTGATTTCATTTTCATTTATTTATTGCCTCTACAGCCACTGCTCTGGTGTTTCTGCTTCCTCAAATTCGATCATGCTTCCATCATCATCAAGGAAAAGAGAAGAAAGAGAAAAATGGAAATGGCTCTGTCTCTCACTCCTTCTGCTCTCCTTATGCTAAGCCAAAGAATATGGAGGATGATGACGATTACTCCGACGACGATATTATAAAATACAGATATCTATCAATAAAATTATTTCTCCTCTATCGACTCAATGGAGTTTCTTGTCACTATGTCTACTTCTCCCCTGGAAAGCTTGATTTCCTCCTCTCCTTCTTTCCAACGACTGCCATGAAAACAAAAAACCTTCTGAATGAGGACTCCTTTTTGCTTATATCAGACTTTCCCTATATTGTGTTACGGGAAAGGCACAATAAACAAATTTCTGTGGTGATACGAGTCTCAATACTCTGAGCTGTAGGATGCCTTCCACTCTTGACGACCATAAGCAACATCATCATCATTCCCATCAGCTCTCAGCCATTGCATTGATAC
>JAHZMY010001442.1:0-22977 GCA_027743915.1 Seira sanloemensis | reverse complement strand
GTTATCTTTTCATCCTGCTTGAATGTTTGTTTGAGCTTGGAGCTCCAAAGCTCATGAATGCATCCTGGCTTTTTTTCTTTCCTTAATCATCATCCTCTTTTTCGCTGACTTTCTTTTTTATACGTTCTATGAACCTGAAAGGCGGATGACAAGCATCCGGTTTCATTTTCCCTGGTACTATATGCTATAGGAAAACCAACCCACTTTTTTCCTCTCTTACAATTTACAAAAAGGGAAAGTAACTCTGATCACGAGAACCTTCTTCAGTTTGAAAGACTCACCTTGTAATCGTCGAGCATAAAGCATTCCTGCTTTGGGTAACTTTCACCCTGTTTATTATTGTTAACGTATTTATTCTACTCGGCAACATAAGATGACACATAAAATATTTTTATGATTTAATAAAAAATTAGCAATTAACAAGAATGCAATTAAGAGCGTAACAATTCTCTGCAGAGAGGGTTGTATATAATGAAGCGCGCGACCCGGTTACACTTTCACTCATTTTCACAAGTCTAATCACAAAGGCTTCTACTTTTATGAATTTTCCCCATTGTTTTCCGAGCGCATTACGAGTCAAGTTTTACAACGCATATTGAGCATAAAAAACTTGTTTACATCTAATGAGTTCCAGCCCGATCACGTCAACTGAGAGAAAGTTTTAAATATTATGGTAATATACCAGGAAAGCAGGCAGCACGGCCAAATTACAAATATTGGAATCATTTGCAGAAATTTCCAGTCATTTTGCTTAGTACTCTCTGGTCGCCTGCTGGTTAAATACACTTGATAAAATTATGCTGATGTGGAAGGACTGACATAAGTGCTTTCTTCTCTTTGTGTATTGCAGGGAGTCGGACTGAGCGGTCGTAAACGCTTCTCTCGAGAATCATTTTCCGCGTCAGCTCAAGCGAACACTGGTGGGCCAAATAATGGAAACAACCTAGGTTCGCCGTTCCCTCAAGCCTGTGTCTCCGAATTAGATGTGTCGTCGAAACGGCCTCGTGACAAGAGAAAAGAAATCCGGTCCAAACTGAAACTAGACAAGGTGAGTATACACATTTATTTCTTTAGCATTAGGTATTTAATATGTTCAACAAATACATAATGTGTTGTGCAAAAATTTAATTCCGTGGTGCATTTTTATTTTTTCTTTTACAGTGGGAGTCGTCCACCGTCAGCTCCGAGAAGACGGGCTGTCGTTGGACTTTCGTGTTTGACCCAGCGGGTCGCCTTTGCTACTACTGGTCCATGGTTGTGTCCCTTGCCTTCTTGTATAATTTCTGGGTTCTTATATACCGATTTGCATTCCAGGTAAGTTGGGAATAAACCTTCTACATGTATTCATCTCCACTGGCGTATACGCTCTTGACTAAAGCAATTTATGTAATTATATATATTTTTGGAAAAAATTACTGCAAGTTATAAATTTCCGCTCGATGTGTGCCGAAATTTCAAATTTAGCAGCAAGTAAGAAGAAAAACCAAGATAGAAACCAAGATAATAATTGGGAAAATCCGCCCTTAATTCTTGTGGTGGCCGATTTTGACGCAACGTCGATTTAATGGAAAGATCACGCGCTGCCATTTTGTCAGCTGAAATTGTGTGTAATTGAGGCTTGATCAGCATTAACTCCTAAATAGTTCCCATTAATCACTTTCCTCTTCATTTGAAATGACCTGCACGCTCTCGTCCACGAATGATAAATAACTGCTCGATTCTCAGTTTCTTCGATCAGCTTTATTTGACAAGGACCGCACACCGCCACCATTTACTTAATCGTAATTACGGTCTTGTGGCGTAATGGAATTTCCCATCTTCGTTTTCATTCTGTGACATAACAATAAAACGAAAATTAGTTTTAATGACCTTCTCTCCTTCACAAAATTAAATGGTTGGAGGAAAAGAAAAAGCCGAAGTTTCGGTAGAAAAACCAATTATTTCCTGGCTTTTCTTTTCCACACAAAAGAAACTCGTTATACTTCCCTTTTTCTGGACAAGAAAAGCTATCCGTCCATTGTCCTTGATGGGATAGCTGACTTTGAGCAAAACAAAAAAAGAGTCGGTTGCAGGCTTGAATGTGTAAGCCACTCTCTCTCTCAAAAATCCAAACAAAAGAAGGTGAAAGCGAAGCCCGTCAATTCCCAAAAGCAACAGTTGTGCTAGGGATGCAGGTAAGGACGGTGAAAACGGCTTATATTTTTTGAAGGACCCTCTCGTAATCTAATAGGTTGTCGGGTAGAAATAAAGCGCTTTGGAAAGGACTCGAGTGTAAATTGATTTATTGAGTGTTGTTCACGCTTTCTCCCGGAAACTTGATACTGCAGAGGGAGCGTCGGGTTCGTCCTAAAGATGAGTCTCCTAGCTGAAGCCCTATCAAATGAGCATTAATTTCTTGCCATACGTCATTAGTACAACTCGTTTAAGGAGAAGCAGTCTCGGTTTTTGTAGAAGCACGGGGAAAGAATAATGACTTGCTTTCTTTATGGCAAGGTGATCTATGTAAGGTGGAAGGGAAGAATTATTTTTGACTTGGTAATAAATAGGGTGTAGTAGCCGTCATCGGAGGCTCTAGCAATCCTCTCAGGTTTCCCCTGAGCTTTTGTGCACACACAGGGTATCGGCGGTGAAAGGGAAATTGAGGTTGACAAAGCGCCACTTTCTCTGTTGCAGGAGATTAAAGCTGAAACTCTCGTGCTGTGGTTTTGCCTGGATTATATCGCTGACTTTTTGTACCTGCTGGATATTGGAGTTCATTTCCGCACAGGCTATTTGGAGGACGGTGTGCTGCAGACGGATTCGACAAAGCTGAGACATCACTACATGAACTCAACGACGTTCTACATAGACTGTTTGTGTCTCCTTCCTTTAGACTTTTTGTACTTGTCCATTGGTTTCAACTCCATCCTCAGGTGCTTCCGACTTGTCAAAATCTACAGATTTTGGGCCTTCATGGACCGCACTGAAAGACATACTAATTATCCTAATCTCTTCAGGTGAGTGATTTACGCAACGAGCAACTTTTACTTTGACGCTCATTTTGCACTGAAGACTGCCAAGTTTTTTTCGCCAATCTAAAATTCAAATTATGCTGTTGCTATGTTGCTCAATGCTGTAACGTTTTGGCTTACGTTCAAATAAGTATTTAGCAGTTTAAATTTTAATTTACTTTTAATCGAAATGTATTCCCATTTCCAACTAGAGACACTAGGAAAGTAAGCCATTACAATAAGAATATATGAGACTGCTGTGCTCTTTGTCATTTGGCAAGGTCCGTCTTCGCTCTGTTTGAGGACTTTTTTACAGAGTGAAAATTTTGTTGTTTTTTAGATCAATAAGCTTAGTGACATATACAAATTCATAAATATACATTTAACGCAGGTAGAAGTGCTGGACAAAAAGCTGCATTGCTTTCTCCAATAATTTGTTGGAAATCATGATGCAAGTTTCCATCAGATTAGCATACTACAAACTATATATGTACATGTATTTGCAGACAAGTTGTTGAACACGTTCCATTACATGCAACATATGTAAAATCCTGTAGTGACTTTTCCGTGTAAAATGTACGTCTGTCTTGACATGTTACAAGAAACAACAGCCATGTAACCTCTATCGGAAATGTCTTAGTCTACGCACAAAACACTGCGATTGCATAGCTTTTTCAATACACGACTTTATTACGAATCAAAGCAAAGTTGATACTTATTTTTACGTTTGTTTGTCCGTTTCTTTATGAGCAAACTGTTGGTTGAACGGTTGGTTAAGTGAATGAACGCTTACGTGGAATAGTGAGTGAAATTTGTGTGCACTATTTTAGATCAAATCAGCTTCCTACATAATTTTTGCTTCGGATTTTTTGCGCTCTTTTTGCGTGAAAGCAGAGTATGTGATAAGTGAAATACTCCTGCTGGATGGCAGCTGTGGATCTGTCTGCAATCTGTAGTATGTTGTACTTTGACCAACATGATTATTGTCACGCGAGAATTCTTCTGCTCTTTCCCGCTATACCCACGTAGTCAATTGGAGGTCACAAAAATCCCAAGAATTATGTATTCCGCTTTTATTTCTAAACGAATTGCTCAAAACATAGATGGGTTTCGGGGAAAGGCAATTATTTGTACGGTGTTTCACAATTCCGACGGGGGTTGGCTCATAATTTAATCTGATATTGGATTCTACTCTTCTCACGTGTACCACTTGTCTTTTACGGCAACTGCACAAGCTGTTCGCTATTTTGTACGTTTACTATGCTCGTGCTCATGCTGTGAAGAGCAATACGGAGAAAGCAGAACATCTTGTAAAATCTGAAATTCAAAACTTAACCTTTACCACGCATTTTTACATTTACATAAAGTTATTACTGGTAAAATCATAGGTGAAATTGGCGTTTGATTAAATAAGGTAGGTAAACAAGTTTATAAACATTAAAACAGACGACTCGCAAAATTTTCGATGATTTTGAATCAAATTGAATGAAATTTTTTACTTGACTTGACATGAGCTGAAAAGAATTACGTTTAACTGCGAGAGTATTTTCATTTTGTCCCATCTTTTATATTATTATACTACTGCAACTCGATTTCCTAGTTTATTCACTATAGTCTCATATTTGGTATTTTCTCTCTAATTTTTTTTCTTTCATACAGATCGTTTGTCAAGCTCAGAACTGACATATCAATTGAAATAACAAGATCAGTAGTGAAAAAAATATTGCACGATTTTGATTTTTTCTTCTCCAAGGAAGTGGAATTGAATAGGATTATGTATATGTTTTACTTACCTTTCCATGGAGAAAGCACTTTTCTCTTTCATCTGACACGGAGACATTCTCTGGAAGTAAAAGTGAAGGCAAGGAAGCGTTCACTTGTCACAGCAATAAGTATACTTGTAGAAGAAAATTGATCAATTGTGCTCAATTTATTTTCTCTTCGTGTTTTCCCAAAGTGGGCTATCGCATTTCCTTTTAAAAATTCAAAAAGATAAATATCCTTTGACGGCAAGACACGCTCTAGTTTTGATCTCGCTGTATGTTTTTATACGTTGACAAAGTGTGCTTTCACCGTGAAAAAAACACTGGCAACTGATATATATTAAATTACAACCTTTCTTTAGTCCAAACTATTTTTGAAAATAAAGTTTGGAGAAAAAATATGTCCGACTTCAAAAAAACCAATTCATGTTTACGTAAACAACCGAAGTAAAAAAACCATCGACACCTTGCCTCCTGAAAGTTTGTATTGATTGGAAATTTGCATATTCATATTTTTTAAGCCAACCTAGGGGGTTCCTTCTGTTTGCTTCAGACTAAATATATAGAATGGCTGATTTTGCTCATTGGTTATAATTACATTTTTGCGCTGATATATTTTCGTTTACAGTTCAATGCTCTGATTCATATGCATATATAATTTGGCTGCCAGAGAAAGTTTCTCTTCTTTCCCTGTCTCCAAATATTTTCCAACACTTGGCACAATTCTTGCGAATTTTGGAATNTGCCAGAGAAAGTTTCTCTTCTTTCCCTGTCTCCAAATATTTTCCAACACTTGGCACAATTCTTGCGAATTTTGGAATGATCAATATTTCTTTTAACTCGTATCATAGATACCTCATGCACCCTCGCCTTTCCAGCATTTGTGGAATTTTTTTTCTTCATAGTTTTTTTGTAGCTAGGATTGTGGTTCACAGCTCAAATCGTTTGTTTACATTTTTCCTACATTCATATTTGAGAAGTTGCTTGTAGGCAGTAAAAGTTGGCAAAAGAGAAAAAAGTCCATATATGTGTTTATAGTGACCCAGTCTATTTTTAATTCTGTTGTAGACAAAGGCTCCACACGAAACTACGTCCCTTTTTCTATTTTCACCATAGCTGCTACATTCTATTTTTACTTCTTCGGTAGAGACACTGACTTGCTCCTTCTTTGAAATTTCCGGGATAACTTTATTTCTTTTGATTGTGTATCACTTCCACTTGGATGAGTCCGTAGGCTTGTGTGCGTACTTTTTCCCTATTTTAATTTTTTTCCTGAAAAATATAAATCTCAATTTTTCTTTGAAAATCTAAAAATGTGGATACTTTTCTATCTATTGTAGAAATACTTTTTTAAACCACTTTTCTTTACGTAAATATTGCGCTTCATATGAAAAAATGTACATTTTGTAGTTATTGATGCAGATTTTCTAGGCCGCTGCTGGGACTATACAGTTTCCTTTTCCCGGGTAACTTAAGCCTCGTATATAGTCCACTTTTCTTTACGTAAGTATTGCGCTTCATATGAAAAAATGTACATTTTGTAGTTATTGATGCAGATTTTCTAGGCCGCTGCTGGGACTATACAGTTTCCTTTTCCCGGGTAACTTAAGCCTCGTATATAGATTTTCCCGTTACGTCTTTTCCGGAGAGAAAGTAGGACAGTGCAGTCGTTTATTGTCACGCCGAACCGTTTTACTCTCTGAGTGTGTTGTGTGGCACACAAAGAAACTAAAAGCGAGAGCTCAGTGGCGTGAAGCCTTTCTTTGAATCTACTGCGACTTCATATCATTATCATTATAATAAAATAAAAGCGAAGTTAATGACTTTCTCTGCTGGAGCTGGGATTCCTCACTGTTTTCCTATACTTTAAAATCTACTGCTCTTGGACTTTCGTTTGAATGCACTTTTTCTGCCACTCGTCCACATTTTGGGTGTATGTAACTGAATGAGGGCACTTTCACTTTCCAGCTCAACGCAGATACGCTTGCATCCAAAATCCATAGTACTTTGTTTGTGCACTCAAATGTACTTTATGAGTGGCCCTCATTAGCTTTTTATATTTTCCTTAGATTTGAATGTACAACCTTGTAGCCAAAACATAATTTTGCGCTTGACTTTTCCAAGGAAATCTGACTTTCTCCGCTTGCCCCAAATACTTTTTTGTCCCTTCCTATGCACTCCCTTTGCTCTCTGAACTGAAGAGTAATCAAAGATTTTTTTGTTTATTGTTTGGCCGACAATAAACGTATTTTGGGCAAAGGACTGTACACTCGCTCCGTTTATGATTTTCCCTAGAGAAAATCATAAGAGAATACTAACATAAAAACCGATTCATTTTACGAGTTTGCTTGTAATGAAATTTTTGTCCTGCTTTTTCCCGTCATACGAATAAGTAGTAGCTTTTGTGTTGACGCAGAGATACAAAACTATATATTTTTCGGAGGAGAGCATATTATTACTTTGTAAGCTTCGAATTCCACGGAGACAAAAGCTCAGCCAGATGCTCTTTGCTGTCACATTCGATAAGCTGTAGCTTCCGGTCTGCTAACAAAAAGCAAAAGAGATGGTAACTGAGATTGCACGAGATCCCTCTCCGTCATTATCTTGTCGACTATCACCAATTTTGCAATCTCAGCAACGCCCGTGGCTAGACCGTTTCGGCTTATGACAATTTTAAAGCAAATTGATTGGTATAATATTAATCTTATTTACAATGGCTAAATTTTTATATATTGTCTAAATATTTGAACAAGTAAAAACAAACTTGAGTTTTGCTTTAGGTGAACCCCCTGTTACTGACTGTATTAACGAGCATTACTTTTATGGGCATGTTGTAGGTTGTGTGCCTTTGCATATTATGCATCTATAGACTTCTCTTCATTTGGCTGGTGCGTGGACCACATCTCTTTATGCTTCGTATTCATACTGCGTGCCTATATAAATTTTTATGGAGTCTTAAGGCAAAAAAACGCGGAAGAAGTAGCATCTATCGCCAAGTGTTCTATTTATAGCTCATGTGCAACAAAAAACGTTCTATTTATAGAACCTATATGGAGTTCCTCTTTGGTCAATATTCAGAGATTATAAATAGAGCAAATGGTCTCCATGTCCTACTTTTGCCCACAAACGTGGTTCAATCTCATATAGAGCCTACTCTTACAACAATTATATCTTAAGAATTGCCCAGCCCGCTATACATACTTGTTGGCAGCCAGAGAGGAGAAAGTGTCAAGCATAGTGAAACTTGCTCGAAATCTTGGATGTCTTTTACCTGGCCAGTCAAAGTGATGGGGTTTGAGATGGTTTCGAGGCTGGAAATACTTTCTCCGGAAAATGCAAGATTATTCACGAGGAAAATTTCTAAGCCATTTGTGTTTCCCTCTTCTCCGTTCACTCATAGCGAAAGTGGTTGTGTGAAAACAAAAGCGGCAAAATGTTTTCATTCGGATCTTATATTTTGAGAGTAAACGGAAAAGAGCGTAATTTCCCAGATGAAATTAAAAAGACTATTGGATTACCGAGGTTTTCATTTGGAAAGTTTGAGTTTGTAAAACCTTTGCTGTTTTGCATGGGAATGGAATATCGTACTCGTAAATTAAATATGGTTAAAGCCCATCAGCCAAACCATATTCCACTTGAAGGGATCGTTTGCAATATTCCTTCTTTTTATGAGTCAAGTGCTGTTAAGCAAGATTTTGCTGGAGTCGATAACATCGAGAAACATAAAAGGGAGCATTCATATCACACGGAAGTAGGAAACATCTTGTTAGGTACCTCAGTATGTGCTTGACTCAATGCTCCTTTCGATTATTTCTCCCCGTCTGACTTGTAGTTGTTTAGTTACAATTACAATTGTACATACTATGTGCACGTTTGAATATTTGATTGGGTAGTTATGTTGGAAAGTATAAAAGCTGAATGTTGTCATCAAATGCGCAATATATCAGGAGAGGGTCCTAGCAAAGAATCGATCCAATTTTTCTTACTACATGCTACAAAACGATGCGTTTGAAATTTACATTTTGATTAGCCTTTTGTTTTTAAAACTAAAATTGGTACTGACACGTCAACTTTCCATTTATTATTTCAACTGTGTCGTAATGCCATTCAAATCAACAATATTCTATGTACCATAATTTAAAAATATTTTTGGGGATAAATTTGATATACTAGAACACACTACTCAAAATATGGGACTTGTAAATAAATAAATTAGCATAAAACCCATTTTAGCTTTATTCAACTGAGCTGAAAATATCAATAAAATCCAATTTCAAAGTGCTAAATAATCAAAAACAGTCGAAATTACAGATCCAGGCTTGAAAAGAAAATCCTGTACGTGTTAAATTGTTATTTGAAGTTTTGTCGTACATTTTTAACGAAGATTCTCAGGTAACTAGTTTCTTTCTACAAAATTTTGATTACAGTTTTAAATAAAATAGATGAAAAAATTGCATTTAATGCCTACTGCTGTTAGTCTTCCACACAAGTGTACTTGATGAACGTCCCCCAAACTTTCCCACATTTCCACACTAATCCATACTTTCAAACTCCAAGTCTCACTTTATTTTCTGTGAAAATAACTCAATGGCAAAATTGTGAAACCCCTTTTCCCAACCATAATTTATGATGAAATTGTTCTCTGTTATGGCATTTGCATGCATGTATGTTTTTTCTTTTATGCTTACGCTGAAACTGGAATGACAGTGATGACGAAAAGGACGCGAAATCGATGTTTCCCCCTTCATTTCCATATTACATGAATGGTTTTCGAGTTTGTAGAACCTGTGCAAGAAATCATTGTCGAGCGTCATAAAAATCCTCTATATTATTTTTTCGGTGTTCAGGGAGAACCTACACAATGACTCTCCATTTTCACCGCAGAGTCGAATGCGAAGTCGTAATTGAACATGGCTCCTACCACGATTGTTTCATGTCACGATATCATAGAGGTTCCAGCTTTCACCTACTTTCGGTGCCAGTAAATTAGAGCAAGAGTATAATGGGATGCTCAGTGGGATATTAAATGCAATGTGCTTTCTCCAAAAGAAGCTTTCTTTTTTTGATGAGCAGACAACTGTAAAACATGGCATAGAAGCTTTTTTAAGCCATGGAAAAGAGCTCCATAAAAATTACATTATTCATTGCCTCCAGCAAAGGCAAAAATGCTTTCTCCCTGATAGGAAAAAAGCTTTCACTCAAAAAAGGAAAGCCCTTTTCTCTTCTTTACGGATAAAAGGAAAGACAGAGAGCGAAGCTAAGAGAAGAAGAAATTGTTCAAAATGGAAATGAAATGTATTGCTAATGACAAGATACGGATAGGATATACCGCGTTTGGTGAAAGTGGAAAGCGATTTTCACCAGATACATCACGATATGATGCAATTACTTCCCACCGAAATCAGTTTAGATCGGATCCATAAAAATGGGTTTATAGCGGAAACCCACATTAAAAAACGGTTTTAAAGACAGCAACTTTTAAATTCTTGTGCTGGTATACGAGGATGTTATCACGTATCATGTGATGGAATGTAGATGGGCTCCGCAATTAAAATGATATCAACACACAGCAATCTTCCTTTTTACAAAATTTTCAAAGGAAGTTCCGCCTCGTAGAAATGAAATTGTGATTATGTGACATGATTCGGAAATGTGCGGCGATTTTGATCTGACTTCAGATGAGTTTTGCACATTCATCACGTCTTTTGCAGTGCTTGGTTTACCTGAAGCCGAGAATAATATGAGGCTGGTGGAAAATTGCTCAAAGGGTTCGAAAGGACGACTTGTCCAGTATGACCTGAGCTTGTAGCTTCTGTGGTTTGATGAAGTCATGAAAACAGAATTTCCGGTGAAAGTTGATGGGCATGCAGAGTGCGTAATGTGCTCTGCTGAAAGGATCAGTTGGTGGTAAACCAATTATAAGGAGAAAGTCCGCTTTCGTGCCTTATTGTTTTAACGGTCCACCTTAAAATGGGTTCCTTTTCATGCCTAAACGTCCTGCCCCAATAAATTAATCTAGTTTCCTGCGGATTCGCTGATTGAAAAGATGTGATAATTTATATAATGGTAAACGGAAAACTGGTCAATCTACTTCTACTAACTTGCAAAATCCATGAAAAGGTTTTTTTAGAAGCAGTTTCGGTAATTCTGTGGCATAATAGCGCTTCCAACACTATTCAGGTATAATTTATTCTAATTGAATTGGATGGCAACGTGATACATCCATGCAATATTTTTGCAGCAAAACTGGACGGCGTGAAGACGTACATGCGAATGAGACGAGTACCAGGCTACCTGCAGGTGAAAGTGATCAAATGGTTCGACTACCTTTGGTTGACGCAAAAGTGTTCGGATGAGGATAAAGCTGTGGGCTGCCTTCCAGGTACCTAAGTGATACCCTAAAAATTATTGAAGCATATTTTTGTACCATGAAATTGGGGTTTTGTCCTTGAAATTCCGTGGGCTTAACAAACATTTAGCTTACTATCCTGTATAAAACTTATTTGGCACTTTAATACAGTGGTTGAATGTATCAAAAAAGTGTTAAAACAGATGAAGCAGGAAAAGTAGGAAATATTCAGATTTGTTCCGCGGACGACACTATGGATTTCAAAAAATGTAGGCACGCGCTCCATAAGGGGGATTATTTTTCTGCGGGTTCACTATTTCTGTTTCTATTTTTACACAGACAAGCTGAAAGCCGAGATCGCGATCAACGTTCATCTGGATACGTTGCGGCGTGTCGAGATCTTCCAGAATACAGAAGCTGGCTTTCTCTGCGAGCTGGTGCTGCGCCTCCGGCCCGTCCTCTTCTCCCCTGGCGACTATATCTGCCGGAAAGGTATGTACCTTGAGTGCAATATGCAAGAGTTTAAACTATTTTGCGAAATTAAATTCTAAACCTAAAATTTATTTTGAGCAAATGGCACGCCAGAGAGAAAGTATTGGGAGTGTAATGATACAAATAAAAATGTACGAACTTTCCCTACTTTCTCGCTGAAAAAATCCAATTTAGAGAAGAGTTTTTTTCAGCGAAAGTTGTGTTCTGTTTGATGTTTATCTTTTAGCCACAATAGAGAGAATTTTTTCTCGTAATTGATTTCACCCAGAGGAGAGTCAAATTAAACAAAACGGCCAAAAAAAAAGTTATGTCATTTTTCTCTCTTTTTTTTGCAGGGGAAGTTGGAAAGGAAATGTACATAGTGAATAGGGGACGGTTGCAGGTCGTTGCGGATGATGGGAAGACAGTGTTAGCTACTCTTAAACCTGGCTCGTACTTTGGCGAAATTTCGATTCTCAACATGGGTACGGCAGGTGAGCCAAAGTGTAAGAGAAAGATTTTCGTTTACTTTCTTCTCTCTACTTTCTCTTCCCCTCGTCTTTGCTTCAGTCCTACAGCCTCTGTCAAACTTTTCCTAAGCGACTTTTGTTTACAAATGAAACAATGAAACTTTTACCCGTGAGTGCCTTTACTTGGAGTGCTGACCAATCCCAGAGGTGACAGTTTTTATAGCCAATCCAAGCTGCATAACTTTTTATTAGATAGTAATTAACCACGTATGCTCAGAAATTTTAAAATGATTGATTGAATTAATTTGGATATAGCAAAATGTTTAGACATTTCAAATACGTGGAATTAAAATATCAAGCAGCTAAAGTTTTTCGTTTCGGTATAAGGACTTTCTGTAGACGAATGCTGGGTTGATCCGATTTTGGTTCTTTCCAATCAAGATGTTTCTTCTTCGGTAATAAAGGTGCTGACAAACTGAAAGGTGCCAAATTGAAAATTTAGTAAACATCAACTCACCAAGTATATAATGTTGCCTCTTCAGAAGAATACTTCTGTCGAAACAGTTGCGTTGTAAAAGTTTCACTGCCCCATGAATCTCCCCTTCTTTTTCCTTCCCCCGAAGCTACTTTTTGCTACTTAGTTTTCAACACACCGCCACTGCTAAAAGCTAGATGGAAAGTTTGCTTAGCACATTTAATTGAAGGTAAGCACAAGGTAAGTCAGTCATGACTCACTTGTGGAAGACAAAAAATTACTCAAAAATTATATCTTACATTTTCATTTTGTACTATTAACTGCGGCCCTTCCCCCAAACACGGCTTTAATCATTTCAAAAACGAACAATGCTCAAAAGCTGAAGGTTTGACTTTGCCGAATCACACGTCGTAATTATGTGTCACACTTGGTGAAAGCTTTTGTCTCGCCGAAGAGCAGAGCAATTTTCCTCGAATTTCACAAAAAATATTAGAGAGACAGCGGCCTTTTTTCCGTCTGTTCTGGTGCCACTAGGGAATTGGCTCGCCTAAATGTGAACCTGTTTCAGTAAAAGTTGCAGAGAGAAGAGAGATTGTGCGGAGAGATGGGAGAATGCGAGATAATACCTTTTCCGTATATCTGTCCATCTATTAGAAAGACAATGGAACGGAGAGAAAATAAAGAAAGTTTGAGAGGAAAAAATTGACAGGAGAAAAGAAAACGGTTTACCTCTATCATGGATTGCTTTATTGTTTGGAGGTGTAGGAGAAAGACGTTTTTTCTCCGAGCGGTATAGGGATTTTCCAGAGAAGATCCCTGATTATTATGATGGAGGAGACAAGGCCGAGAAGAAGAAAGAGAAGGAAAATGATCAAATTCTCCAAAGCTTACAGAACAAGGCCAATTTCCCCCGAAGAAAGTGGATAAATGAAATGAATGTGCATTTTACTTTCTCTCAGGAAAAGTGGATTGTGTAGTGTGTGTGCATAGGGAAATTTGTTTGAATTTCACGGATAATGAGAAAAGTTAATGCGTAAGCAGAATGGAAGCCATTTCGTCTGACGTGTGAAGTACGGGTACCGTTCCCTCAATACGATCGGAAAAAGTTTCATTATATATCAAACTTTTCTCTTTGTGTGCAGTTTTGCATTCCCGAATAGCCCCTGCGTAGGTACATGCTTACATTGGAATAACGACATCACATTCCCACTGGATAGGCAGGATGTGTCTTTGGGTTGCACGAAAATTTCTGTGTAAATACTCCGGGCTCAGTAGGATTGGCAAATACAAGGCAAATTCTGAGAACGTAAATTCGCCGCCTTTTAAAAACTCAGGGTATAATAGCTGCCGGTATAATAAAGGGCAAATTTTAATCACGTTTTTTTGTGTATAATTGCATTTTTTGCCACCGGTGGTTTATGCAGGAAGGTTTCGTGGAAGTCTGAGTGTTTGAGGATTTCTGATCCGGTAAATTTCACACCGACTTCTTTCGTGAGCCCGTACAAAAGAACCTCCACATTTCTCTCTTTTCCCCGTCATCCCACATATTTAATTTTGTTTGCAATGTGAAGAAGAAAGGGCGAGTGCATGTGGGACTGGGACCCATTTCCAAAGTAATTTAGTTTTATTACTCTGATCAGCATGTGTCAACAAGGCCGCCACAACAGATCCCTTTTTTTGCGTTTCTCAATCTCATTTTAGGAAATTAGGCGGCAGCTACCAATTAATGCATACCAAATCAGGAGATATTTCCCTTTATTGTGCAATTGGTTTTGTGCGTGATTTCTCAGAAAATGAAACTTGTGGATCTCATTACCTCACGTGCTGTGCAGTGGTGAAAACATCATTATTTGTGGAAATCAAATCGTCTTGGTGAAACTGAGGCGCCCTTGATGTGAGAGTGGTGTCATGTGTCAATAAACTTGTAGAGGAAAAAATCGTCTGATATATTTTAATAAAGTTTGTTATTCAATCTGGCTGGCGTATGGGCGAATCCTTAGCTTTCAGTCGAAGAAAGTTTCAATGAAGGAAAGAGGGAATGATGATTATATTTACCCAATACTGACGCATTTTGATGTGGTATTGATCTGCAAACTCATTCTCATTAGATTGCCTTTCTTCATGCTTTTTCGACTTTTTCAAGTGCATCTAAACTCAAAATTGAAAGGAAGAAGGAAATGTGAAAGTTATGAATGTATGGAAAAGGGTAATTTTTTAGAGAGATCCCTAATCAATCATTTTTCCTAGAGGGTTTAGCAGAGGAACGTTGCTCATTTCAAATTATATTGCTCAATTCCGGGTGAAAGTGGTAGCTCAAGGGCTGCCTACACTACGCAATTGTACTCGATTTTCTCATGTCAATCTTTCACCCTGCCATATTCACCTTGATTTCAAGCCCTTATTTCCATAGAAAGAAGCATACATTTATTTCTCGTTGGCACTTTTCTTCAACATTCCTAGTGCTTCCCACTTTCACTTGAGTGAAAGTAGATCAACCCATAATCCTTGAGTTTACGATGATAGCTCCACTCTCGAAAAAATAAATTATTAATGGGAAATTCTGTTGAGTGAGAAGATCGTCTCCTCCAAAACTGAAAAAAGTCTAAGCTTTTCCACACATGCAGGGTCCGCATCTCTCTCCCTCTCTCTCTTTATACTCCTCTTTTCGTCAGAGAAAGCATACACAGCCCAAGTGGCTTTCTTTGGCTGTTAAACTTAATGAGTTAATCCTCAAAAGTTCCACATTCACAATCAACATGTCGCTTTGTGTGTAAATAGAGAAGGTCCGGAGAAAAGCACAGTGTGTACTTGTACTCCCACGCTTGAAGACACTTGGAGAGCCCAGAAAAACTTGTACAATGCTTAAGCTCATATAATTACTACTTTCCCCATAATTTTTCGACTTTAGCCCTTGCAGCAAATATGCCATCTTGTGGAAGTAAACCGCGCCGAGAAAACACCCCTTCTACGCAAAGAAATGATGCTGAGGCTCAGTGAAAGTCTTATATCTGCTTTCTCTTTTCTAGGTAATCGTCGAACCGCAAGTGTCCGCTCAGTTGGTTACAGTGATCTGTTTGTTCTTTCGAAAACGGATATGTGGGATGTTCTGAAGGAGTACCCTGCAGCCCGCGTCAGACTCGAAGCAATAGCTGTGAAACGGTTGGAGAAGTACAAGAAAGCACCCTTAGAAAAAGGCAAGTGTGCGTGACTACTTACATCTAATTACACTCCACTTTAGCCAAAGACAAAAGTGTAAGTAATATACTAATGGGAATGTTGCGATTTAAATTAGCGGCGTTAGGTCGCAGTAACTCAACTCCCGGTTTGGTGGAGACGAAAGGGCAAGTGCCTCTGGAGGAGATGTGGGTGAGTCCAGTGGAACCCGAGAGGAGTATTCATCTCATTCCAATCGCTGCTCACCCCCAGGAAGTGCGGCCTAGCGCGGTGCCTAGTGGCAGCTCAGCGGTTCACCAGCACAACCCCGCCACCAGCAACTCATCCATTCATTCCTCCGAAGAAGATAAGTCGAATAAGACAGCAGGCGTTGGGGGAGCAGGAGGAGTTATTGGAGTCACAGGCCTTACACCCAAAATTAATTTCTACACCTCAGGTACAACTTGAATAGTTTTGAAATCACTCTAACTAAAGTTGCTTCGTATTTTGTGACAATGTCGCCTTTGCTTCAACTTTCCCAACTAACCACTCAATATAATTTTTGAGCTACATAATAATACTTTGGCAATAACTAATTTTAATTTTGCACAGTTGCGCAAAAACTTCTATTTGGTCTCTTAGAATAAAGGTTGCATATGCGGATATGAAACCATTTTGTCCTTCATGTAACTCCGCTTGTGCTTGCTAATAATAATAATATGATCTCATTCACCTATAACTGACCTTATAATTATTCAGAACTGATCTTATGTAATATCTTGCTCTGGCGTGTCTCATACTGCATGCTTTCTCTCCTTGCAATTCTTTCCCGTCTCGAAAGCTCTGTAAGCTTACAAAAGATTGAGAAAGAGCGAGATGTATATATTTTTGTAGTATTTAATATGTGTCACACACTCACACATCACCACTTTCAACCACTTTCTCTCTTTGCCATCACCTCCACACTTTTCCTTTCTTTATGTGCACTCACGACGTGCAGTTGTAGTAAAAACCAAAGTACAAAGGATCATAACCGATTCGGGATCAGAGAAATCTGTGTCGCCTGTCGTATGTCATGTGTGTCGCGCTCGTTATCCAGTAATGACCAAGACCATTATACTAGTTTGCCACCCGGAGAAAGTTGAGTTGCCACTTTCTCCCGCAGTAGGCACAATTGAGTGGTATGCCACCCAAAAAAGCACCCCATCCTGTGTGTAATATTCCGATGTTGCAGTATATTTGTTTTCTGTGTAATTGTTGCCACTCTCATCTTGATGTGTGTTAGCTATCGAGTAGAGAGAGAGAGAGAGAGAGTTTTGGGGAAGATAATATTTTTGTAATTGGTTTGGCCAGGTGCCAGTATGACATCCCATGACTCAATGTTGTTGTTGGGTGAGAGACGGGCTAATACGGCTGCTTCCGGCAGCAGTGCCACTGTTCTGTCACCGGCCAACTTACTGCATCATCACGGAGGCTTTACCCCCACCTTCCTTGAAGTGCCCATGGACCCAGAGTCCGTCATCTCTGCGAGTCCACTTTCCGCTGACCATGTTTTCTTCCAACAACTTTCACCATCACCATATCCTATCGCTGCCGGTACACTTATACAAAACAACTCTCATTTGATTATACGACAGAGAACATTGAGTCCGTGCATATTATCCCACATACAATACACAGTTTCTGAACGGTTCCAATCGTAGACAAACCTGTTGATAAGACCTCCCTAAAAATAATATACAATTTAGCAACTGGAAGAATTTAGCTTTGTAGTGGAATCCAAGAATTTAAACTTTAGCGTCACTTATAACTATATAGGCTCATTCGCTGAAAGCGTGCGCTGGCCAAGAAAATAATTGAAAAATCTTAACAAACTACAGCTTTGTATGCATGATCCCTGATAATAATAATAAGTAGTTATCTGACAGGAATTTGTAGTTTTTGATGAGCAACCCTATTCAAACTCTCCCCTTTAGATGTTAGCTCGCGCTAGATTTTAATGAAAGTTTGGTCATAGCTCAATAGAAGATCTCTTACTTTTCCTCATAAAGTTTAACATTTTTAAAACTCCGAATATGGTCATAGTTTAGCCCAATACTTGATATGCATAACTTTTGGCAATTTTTAATTACTCGCGCCCCCCAAAAATTTAAAAATCTTGAAACCAGCTTACCTTCAATAGTTTTTACTTTATTAGCTTTCCAATGACTAGAAAAGAGGAAGTCATTCTAAAAAGTTGACTTTTATCGTTTTCAATCCACTTAAATATTTCAACAAGTCATATTTCAAATGCTAATTTGCAATTTCAGTTCGCCGACTTTCGGGATCAGGGGGTAGTGCAAGCAATGTAGGTTTACAAGACGCATCTCAAGACGCCCTTCTGCAAGAGATCCGACGCCTACGCGAGCGACTCGTCACGCTGGAAACGGAGAACGCGACGTTGAGCATGAAGCTCAGCCAGCAGCAGTGGGAGGTGGAGCATCGGCTCGCAGAAATTGAAATGCACATTTGTGGTGCCTCAAGCGCCGCCTCCAGTGCCGACGAGGAAAGGAATCGAGAAAGCGCTATTTAAATACCAAAACGGCAGAAACATAATCCAAACAATACTTACATCAACAACCAAAAATAATGAATCTTAATAACCGTAACTGTAATATTAGGAATATGCCGAATGTGTAAAACGACACCACATAATTTTGATGGAAACATCCCAGTCAAAATTTGATGTCATTCATGCCTAGTCCCATTTCGTAGAGTGGAAAAGAAACAAAAAAATGGATTAATTCGAAAAACCATGATTAAAACGTCTAATTCTACACATTTTTAGTTGAAACTGATTCTTGAATTTCCTACATTTCCACCAAAAAATTTATCGATTTTATAAAAAATCTTGCTGAAAAAATATTGGAGAAAGTAGTTACTTGTACATGGCTAGATGTTTGTGGGGTTTCAATTCTTTTCTCCTTTCGTAGTGCAATGAATAATGACTTCCCCGTCAAGCTCTAAAAACAATAAGAAACCGACCAATCGCGATGTTGCATACATAAATGTAATTTGATGAAACTTTTTGCAACTTTAATTTCCCTCAGAGAGTATAGGGATAAAAACTCTTTCAGTCTTAATTAAAGAAAGCCCTTTTCCCATCTTTTCCAAACTTTTTAAACAATTATAAGCGATTACAAAAGTTTTCAGGAGAAAAAAACTCGATACTTTATTTCGCGCCAAAGAATTCAAAAAAGCCAATTAAAGTCAATAAAGAAGTTTTTATTTCGGTTAAAGTACACTCACACACAATGCAAAAAAAAGGCCTAAGAGAACGCAAGTGCCAAAGCCTTCTTCACGGGAAGTGAAAGCAGGGAGAAAGCAAATCTTCTATGGAACAGCCACTGAACAAGATTTTTCGTCGCCCACCTCCACCTGACACCTATCTATCCTTCGTAATAAAAGAGGAAAATTTATTTCACAATCTGGGAAAAAGTATGTCTGTTCCCGATTTAAAGTTGGACCATTTCCGAGATCTCTTACTATTGACGAGTTCAACTAGGTTCATTGTTTATTTTTACATTTTCTGTTTGTTTTCGTAAAAGTACGTTGGCTGAGGTATCGTCGCTGTAAAAAACTCAGTGGATAAATTCGATAGGAAAAGTATATATGTATATGCATATTCATTTACAATACTTTTTAATTGTGTCTATGTACAATTTAAAAAATGCCCCAGAGCCAACTTTATTCAGTTGAGGAAAATTTGTCTTTAAAATGTTTATGCAATTAAATTGTGTTTGCAGGTCCTACTTTTTCAGTAACAATACCAAGATATTTTCCTCGAGGAAAGTAAGAAAAAGTTTTGCTCCCAATTTCTGTCTACCAACGTCTCAAAGTAAAATGAAACATCCTCCAAACAATATTTTGTTGGTGGAAAAAAACTTTTCTGTTCAATTGCAAAGAAAAATATGGCTTAAAATACAAATGCAAGTTTGTAATAGTATTTTCATTGGTTTCACAGAAATTGGGAATGTATTGACACATTAACAATTTAACTACGTGTACTGGTCTCCTCGCCACAAAAATAGGCTCTTTTTCACCCTTTCCTAAAGCCAAAAACTTCTCTCCAAGAACAAGAACAACAACAACAAAAAAACTTCTTTTTTAACGAAAATAGGGTTCAGGTGGCGTTCACACTGAAAACGGTTGAGGAAGTAAAAAGAATAAATTCGAAAACTTCAAGACTGATTTATTATTCTTTAAGTGAAAATTATACTTGTAGGGAAAGTTTCAACTTTCTTCTTCATGACGGTGGTAGTGGTGTGAAAGAGGTGTTTATCATTTTACTTGCTTTGCGGGTCACAAACCCTCTTGTAAAACACATTTGTCGAAAATGAGGCTACTCTCTCGTCGTATATCGGCGTATTGGAATGCGTAATTTTGAAGATTTCACTTTAGTCTTAAAACTTTTTCTAGCACTGCAGTGCCTATATGAATATCTTTCTCAAAGCTCCAGTTTAGAAATACAACCAATTGTATAATCCAGTGTAGTCTCTGCATTTAATTATTTTTGAAATACTGTGTAATTATCGACTTCTTTCTCAATTTACCCCAAAAGAGGCTATGTAGCTGTGAATGACATATATAGCAGTTTATAAATAATTACAGATTTTGAGTAGCCACAGGTAAATTGTACGGACATTTTAATGAGTGCTCGAAAATTGTTAGAGATGATACATGCTGCGATACATAGATTACCTTTTGATGCAGGTCTAGGATAAAGGTGAAAGTTGCTAGTGTGTAAAACTACAAACTTTTCTAATAGGATTATAATAAGCTAATGTACTGGGCGTTTCACAGATTACGACGCACATTGTTAACCCATATTGACATTCTGACCTGTATTGTAAGCTATAGGTGGAAAAGAAGAAATGAACAAAAACTCAATTTTTCGTGTATTACACACTTTTGGCAAGCCTCTGACTTCTATATTGTCTCATTACTATACTTTGGTAGGATTTTCATTAAAACAACTTTTTTACTTACAAAATATTATACAACTTTGACTTTTTCTATTAGGACTATACTCCACAATTTAAAACTTCACAATTTATAAATGACTTCTTCTGGAATCAATCATTACGAAAAAAACAATATCTTTTAAGTGAAAAATGTACATAGAAATGATATATATCTTATCTCCAGACAGCTAATTATTAAAGTAATAAATTTCAAGAAGGAAAAAACAATTCTAATTATGGTGCATGGGTGAATGATCGCAAAAAGAGATATTTCAGTATAGTATGAATGTAACACATTTTTTGAGATTGTTTATAAAAATGGAAAACTCAATTATACAAAAAAAAACTTGAAAATAAATGAAAACTTTGAAGTATTTATATTTTTCACGTTTTGACGCACGTTCTGTTCGTAGTGACCGTGTAGCCCTGATCCAAGGCGCAGACACATTTTCCGTACGGCATATTGGTCGCTTCTCTTGTGCCCAAACATTCCGCGCCATCCACACACTGGGACTTTGTGGGCGTCGGATACCTCGTACATTTTGCCCCATGTTTCCCCACGCAACTACCGACCCCGTCGAAGGCATAAAGGTCACTTTCACACTGACACTTGCCATCCACACAGTGAAGTGGAACGATCCTGTCACACTTGACGGGGTTCTCCCATGGCCGCAGCTGGTATCCGGGAGTCACATCCTGAGCCTTTGGCATGGCACAGCTGCTGCCGTAAGCAAGGTCACATTGGCCATCTATTCCTTCGACAAAGCCATCGTCGCACCGACACTCGTTCACGCCAACGCTGTCATTTATGGAGCAGTGGGAGTTTGTCACGCAGTAACTAGCACTACTTCCAGTATCGTTGCACGGAGCGCCCACAAGTCCCGAGCAGGTCTGGGAGCGTACCTGTGCCACCTGCAGATTCTCAAAAGGACATGTGCAAAGTCCGTCCTTACATTTGAAGTTGGGAGCGCAGGTTTGCGTCTCCGAGCATTTTCCTCCCAGTCCCATCTTGCAGAATCCATGGGGGTCGGCAATGAAGCCGGGGGCGCACGTGCAGATTTTCACACTTTGTCTTGCTCTTCGCCTCTGACCTCCTCCGGAGGATGATGTCGTGCACTCAGAGTTGTAAACACAGGCGTCCAAGCCCAAACAAGGACTTCCAACTTTGCCAACGCATTGCCTGAGTAGGACGTTATAGCTGGAAGTGGTCTCGTTGCAACCGCAACGACTCCCAATACAGCTGAGGAAGCGATCTTGACGACACTCCATATCATTGGAGCACGTCTCTTCAAAGTTCCGCTTGGTGATGCAGGTCCCGTTCCCGAGCTCCAAGTAGTCCCCCGAACACATGCACAAGCCAGCGGGGTTGCACCAAGCATTCTGTACACAGTCAAGTTCCTCCATGAGATTTCGCCTGTGGGGCGGAATCCAGTTCTGCTTCAAACTTTCTTCTGGGATCTCAGGGCCTACAGGGTATCGACACTTTTCACCCACGAGGACGAGACAAGACTTGATGACGGGATCATAAAACATTGAGTCGGCGCGGAGACAGTCGCAGGTGCCGTTTCTACAGACTAGTGAAAGGCTCGTGTCACACCGCAGGTACTTTCCACAGGAGTCGCCATACCCAGCTCGTGTCAAAGGCTCTTGAGCATTTGTTATTCCCAACGGTGATAACGCAAATACAAAGAGACAATAAAATGCCTTCATTGCAAGATGTAGCCTGTTTAAAAACGTTGGCGTGGCAAAATTCGAACCAATTTGGAATTAAAATAATGGCACAGGACAAGCGCTTCTCAGAGATATTGACCTAGAGGAAGTGTGAGCTTCATGTGATAAGCAACAAATTGTACAGTAAATGGTGGCTGTAGTTGATTCATGCAATGGCCTTGATTCTGGATTATAGCTTCGCGTGTTTGTGCACACTCATCATCATAAATTGGCCATCTGTATTCAGCTGCAAGATTAAGATTTAGCTCTCGAGTTTCTCATTTTAAGAGCATTATTATGTCACGTCGTACTATTATCATCATTCATCACACGAGTGTCCTCCTCCTCACACATGTATTATTATTAGGCAAGTTTTATTTTAAAAAAAAGGTATTTGCTTTTAGGGAAAAAAATTAGTTCCGTGTATTTTTTACTCTTACATTCACAAAAATTCACATTCATTGTCAGTAAATGATTCATTTTCATGCTATGTTTGTATGTTTTTAATATGATATGAATCCATATATATTCAAAATTATTTTCTTATTAATCGTTTCTTTTTACTTTCGCTCTTTTAAAATCACTTTGAACGC
>JAHZMY010001441.1:0-12555 GCA_027743915.1 Seira sanloemensis | reverse complement strand
GCATTTATTTATAAGCTTTCTCTGATACAGAATTTTACAGCATATCACTTTAGATATAGTGTGCATAGTCACATTGTTATGCCCTGTATGAAGTCAGTCGTAATCAGGCTTTTATAATCCGGTATAGATTTTGCATCGTTGAACTTGGCTTTGGCTATAGCCTGTTTGCGTTCGAAAACGTAAAGTTCACGCAAGAAGACAAAAAAGGTTCTCTCGCAATTTTATTTGCATTTCACAAACGTCTCTCTCTCTCTCTCACACAGACAACTTGTGTTACTGGAGATGTTTTTAAAACAAATGGCGTTAGTATTTTTTTCTTGGATTAATTAGCATAGCCTTTCCGGTAAATAAATGCCTACTCTCATTACAAACTGCTCTAAAAATATGGCTTGCATTGCATGTGAAAAATAGGCATCACAAAAAAAAGATGCAACGTGCAGTTTGAGTATTTAATCGAGGGCAGAAGAAGGGGGAGAAAAGCAACAGTTTGCAAACGGAAATTCCCATGTCGGCCTTCCATCAAGTTTTTTTTACAGCAGATGGCTTTCTCAGAAGTAGGCAGGGAAAACAAGCGTCTTCAAAAATGCATTCTATTGGTTATTTCGAGAAAGCTCACAAAAATAAGTAGAGAGTCAAACGTGGGATAATTTTTTGTTCTCTATTGTCTTTTTTCCCTTACCATTCTCTCTCTCTCTTGAAGCCAATTCATTTTGCAAAGGTGTGCTGTCCTTGCGTCCCTCTAACTGTAACAATGCAAGGGAAAATGCCATCTTGTAGTTCCGCGTCCGCGTGGGTCTTCGTCTCATCTCTTCAGCAACGGCCAAAAAAAATATTAAGCCGGCAGGATCTTGTTCGTAATTATATAACATCTCATCCCTGAAAAAGCACACCTGGATCAATCGAACAAAGATGGTCTTGGTCGTCTTCTTATCCCGCGTTTTTTTTCACGCAGGAGGGTTAATTTGGCTCTTTTGAAAACAAGGGTACAAAAGGATATTCACCCTTGTGTATGTTACAGATTTTTTAGAAATTTCTTCCCAGGAAATCACAATCTCCGCTTTTATCTCTCACATCCTAACGGCCAAAAATATGTCATAATGGGGACGGTAAAAATATGCAATCCATTTGAAAGAGAAAAAGATCTCTAGGAAAAAAAGATTTACCTTTCGTAATAATATAATTACAATAAGAAAGGTAGCAATATATCCCCTGTAGAAAAGCTTTCCATTCTTTGGAATTCCAGAGGGTAAAAAAAGCATTATGAAAGGAAAGGTTGAACAACTTTTTTATGTAATCATTTTAGAAGAAAATGGGACGGGATAAAGTAAATCAGGGATGCATTCTAACTCTCACTCTTCAAGGGGATTCCGAAAGTTCGGACAGAACCTTTTTTTCTCAATTTTGTCCGTTATAGTCATTACGGCGAAAGGAGAGGGAAAAAGGTAGAAAAAAACATCTTTAACTTTGGCTCAAAATATAAAGCTTCGGGAGTCTGACAATGACGACGATTTTTTTTTCTCTCCTGTGTTCTCTTCATTAGCTCCAAGAGGGAGAGGATAGTTAGGCATAATATTCACCTGGATAATTTTTTATGTAAGGCAGCATAGATTGAAGATAAGAAGAAAAATAATATATATATATATACCCTCTCGGCATTAAAGAATCCATTTTATAGAGAGAATTTAGGTACCTACAGACTTGTACATGATGATGTTGAGCTATAGTTTATGGAACCTGGGAAAAAAAGAAGAGAAAAAAAAAGTTGAAGAAAGGGGATTATTATAAGGTACCTTTCAGCTTCGCCAGGTATACCACGCAACATGTAGGGATGAGTGTAAAGGTATTTCGTCGGTTTAGGCAAGGTGGGAGAGTAGAAAAAAGATAGTGGAGAATGGAATGGGGTGGCTTCTTTTAGTTCAATCATTTATTTTTCTTCTCCCCCCTCCTTTCTTCTTTTTCTACTCTAGCAACTTTCAAGAATACGATACCACGATACGATTTTTATGAACAAACAAAAGAAGAAGAAAAAAAACTTTGTTCAAGCTAAAAAGTAATAAAATTCATTTGCCTTGCCATTCCATCCATAAACAACGGAGAACGGCTGGTTTTCTTTTAGCATTTTTTTTGCCCGTTTTCTACAGAATGAGAAATAGTTTTTGCTCCTCGCGAGAGGGTTATACATGGCCATATTGTTTGGTTGAAAAAAACAAGGAGAAGTTTGCAAAGTAATTTTTTCTCTAAAACAAGTAAACTTTGAGAAGACTGTGGATGAGTACATAAAATGTAAATATGGTGGATAAAATTATAAGGTAAATGGATACAGGTAATTGGGACCGTTCAGAACTTACGCATTGTCAAAAAAATTAGATATATCTTGAAAGCTTTAGCAGTGAATACGTAGGGGTGGAAAACTCAAGTATGGCGCGCGGTCTTTTTTGGGTCTTGACCCTATCCATTTATCTCTGTTGTGTAATTTATGAAACATCCCTACTATAATAGGTAGCTTCCACGGATAGATGTTGAATTTGGAGGGTAGTAATTTCTTGGAGTCTGCTTATATGTATGTGTACAGCAATCTTCCACATTCTAAGATGTCGGCGGCTATTGTGTAGGAATGCCAAATGCGTTTCTTACTTACATACATACATTCAATATTCTCCCTGTTTCTGTGAAATAATGAACTCGGCTTCTCAACTCTGTGGAAAATATGTTTGTCTTAGCTTTTTATGCGAAACAGGAATATTTGATCTACAGCAATTTTTTTAAATGTAAAAAAGCGACAAATCTCAAAAAAAAGTTAGTGGTATGATGATGGCGTGATGAAAAAAAAAAGAAATTTGCATGGTGCATAGAGATAGGCAGAGAGAAATACATTTTGAAGTTTCAAGTACGTTTCGCTAACGGCAACAAAGGAAAGCTCTTCACTCTCTGCACTATCTCAGCATTCCCATCGACTATATATTTTTGGAATACATTAGAGCAGAAAAAGAACAATATCTGATAAAAATGGAAATCATATAATAATAATAACTATTTTATTCAAATAACTTGGTTTTCAGTTTCAATATTAAAAAGGCATTTTTTTCTGTATGAGACAGAAAGAGAGGGAGAGACGGATATGTTTCAGTAAGCCAAAGAAGGAAAAAATGAGTGAAAAATGTTGATTACGGCTTTGACGATGACTTTACAACTGCCTCCAAGCTTTGATACAAGTATTACTGGGGATGATATAGACACACATAATATATATATTCTTTAAAAAATAGAATATTCTGTAATGGAAGCACAATGTAAACTTGTTGCTTCGCCTGTTGCACGCCAGAAGAAAAAAGAGTATTTTAACGCATTGCATAATACATGGAACTGTGTAGACATTATTTTTTTCAACAATCAAGCCAAACTCCCTCTCTCTAAAAAAACGGTCACGATGTACATTTCAGATAGGAGAGAAAAAAATATTTCTCAGCTTGTTCATTTTTTTATATATTTTTTTATTATTATTCTGCTACATCATCTCTGGTTCCTCTGTATCATTATTCATTTATCGTAATATCGTAAACTGTTCATTGTGCTGGGGTTTTTGTATTGCCTCTGCTTTTTAAGGTGTTGCACTCTCTCTGAGAATGCGTATATAGTTTTGAGCATAATATATTTTTACTTTTCATGTCATTATTTCATTCCTCTGTCGAGGCGTTTTACATGAATTATGTGATCGCTAGACGACGGCTTCTCAGGACCGGCGAGGGAAAGAGCATTCTCTGGCTCTCACAAAATGCCTTGTTGCTTTTCAGACTGTCTCAATTTTATATACATTTCTAGACTCGTTCAGTTTTTAACAAGTAACATTTCAAGAGTGGGAGCCGCGGGGCTCAGTTACTCGTAACATAGTTCATGAACGGTCCCCAACTCCACAGAAACACGACAGTAGTGTGGAAGGGTAGGGAAAGAATATGGTTTTAATCTTGACTGAAACAAGAAGCAAAATGCGGACGGACCACGCTCAAATAAAGTCAAAAGCACTCACTCCCAATGAGCTCAAGCTTTTAGCTTCACACAAATGGAAAGATTACATGTAGATATACAATTCCACTTTGATGAATAGCTTTTGTTAAAAAAAATTTTATGCATGAGACACAACCACTATCACACACAGAAAGAAAAAAAATCATCGTTGAAGTAAATGCTGAAATAGTTGTACATACATGGTAGCATCATATACTTATGAGTTGGAATGAGATGTGGAGGGGTCATTTTTTTAGGTAGGTATTATTCAGCTCATCGTTGTTTCAGACGAGTGGTAGATATATATTTATATATGTGTGTCTAGCATGTCTGGTAGTAAGTAATTCTAGCTTTTCAAAAAAAATTCTTATAGGGACGAAGAAAAAATTACGAGTAGGGAGCGAATTTAGATTGAAACCTGAAAGAGGCTGCAGTGAGAAAAGTATATATGGCAAACCGCTCATTTTTTTCTATTTTATCTTTTTCATGTAAAAGCCCAAGATTTTACATAAGAGGGTTCATTCCACATTACGTTAGCATTGTTAACCTCTTCCCTGCTCTCTTTTGTAGCTCGTTCACCCGTCGTCATCATATTATCTTGATGATGTGACGAGTAAAGAATGGTGAGCTTTTCATATACGGTGATGGTGGTGGTGGTGGTGGAAAATATATAAAATTGTTGGAGTTACAGAGGGTTGACTCGCACCAAATCGACAATTTTTATGAAGCATTATGTACACCACGAAGAGAGAAAAAAAGTTTGAGTAAATGAGAGGATAATGGAGAGAGAGAGAGAGAGGGATACACGCATAAGATCTGCTCTTGTTGGTGATGCAGGCTTGGGGTAAAAAAGGAAGGTCTAGTTTTGCCTGCAGCAACATGCCACATACTTTTGGAGAGTGAAGCTATTTTGTGGAGTGAAGCGTTTTTCTTCTCGGTGGCTTGGTTTTTGTTGAGTCAGTTGAGTACATGAGAGGATGATGGAAGCGTTAGTTTCCCGTCCCAGTTCTCATTCTCTCACAGCAGAATTGTAATTGTTGCTTCTCGTCGTCATCCCTACACTCTCGCATCATCGTGAAGTCGTCTTCGTACTCGTCATCCTCTACCAGACTACACATAGCTCCCATTCGCCTTTATGGTGGTTAATTGTATTAAATATTTATTTAAGTAGTTCTGCGTTCAAGAGTGTGTAAGTGCGTTTCAAAGACTGTCACTTAATAGGGGTAAAGTATTTTAAATTATATGGGATTTTCTCCCCTTGTCGAGCAATACAAGCAGCATTTTCCCCTTTTTTCAAAAGAAGCCTGAGTTTAGTAGTATCGCATTCAAAATGATCTCAATATAAAACGTATTATGTATTTTTTTGAATCGTCATTATCATCATTAAGATATGCACTAAAGACAAAGTTGAGACTGATTTGTGAGATGTATAACTTCCTCTACATTTTTCGATAACTTGGCAGCTCCTGCAATAATGAAAGAGGCTAGCTTTTTACAGTGCTGCTACCGTAGGCATTGTGTTAGGTTATTTTTCGCAGTGATATTATTTTTCTGTTAAAGGAAGGAAGTCAATGCTGCTGCGATATGTTTTGTTCATCGTCAACTCACGCATTCAAAAGTTCCTTCGACCTTTTTTTGAATAGCACAGAGAAGCGCAAATGTAGAGAGAAGAGGGAACGCATTGACATGTACGAGTAAATGTCGCTTGTACATACATTTCTCTCACATTTTTTGTGAAAGTATTTTCAAAAAATCTCGAATTTGAATCTCAATGTCAAAATTAAAACGTGTCTTTAAAAGTTTGAATACAAAAAAATACTGCATCCGTCCAACAAAAAAAATCTCAAAAGAAAGGTGTAGGCAGTGTAGAGATTATAGTGCCGTAGATGAAGCCAGTAGTACAATATTTTTTTGAGGGGTGAAAGAAGAAAAAACATTTTTTTTCCGTGAAGGATGCATGAGGAAGATGATGATCTGTGTGATGGCGATCCAGACACGGTTTTAGGGAGGGTTCGGGATAGTAAGTATTTTTTTCACTCGTGTGCTGCTAAATAGATTTCCATGTAAATGCATCGATCCGAAACAACTTGAAATAAATGGGTATATAATGCATACTAACGAAAAAATTACACGCATCACTATTTTTCANTAAATAGATTTCCATGTAAATGCATCGATCCGAAACAACTTGAAATAAATGGGTATATAATGCATACTAACGAAAAAATTACACGCATCACTATTTTTCAGTTAGACGCAAATGGGCGGTTCAAGAGGATGAGGCGTTGGCCTATAGGTTGCAAGATGAAGAGAGTAAGTTCATACCTCTTGCCTTTTTTGTGTGAATGAATTCCATGAAAAAAAAACTTGTAGAATTTCATTAATAACTATTTTTTGGGGGGAGAGAGGTTGAAATCCTTTGGAATAGCATTTGTACACGCGTCTTGCCTAATTCTTTACACGCCATCAAATATTTTTAGAGAGTGATTATGACGTTGTCGTTCACGTGTCATGTCCTTGTGCTTTGCAGTTGCGCAGCATTACAACTCTAATCGAACCAGAAATGCGATTGTTCGGGAGGACGCTCCGAGGGCCAGAGAGGCTCAGAGGCAGGAGGAGCTCCAGGCGTTGGAGGAACGGTTGAAGCACCTCAGCGTTTTACAGAGACAGTAAGTCTGGATTTTTATACATTTATTTACCTATACTTTTCTGAGAAAACTTGTCTTTGTGATATTTAAACATCCACATTTCTCATTGTAGAGCCGAAGACGATGCTCGAATTGCTAAAATATTGGCATCAAAAGATGCTGAAAAAGCAAAGAAGCACACTGCTGCCAACGGCAAAGCAGAGAAGCCTTTGCCGGTGTCTCCCGTACTTTCCCCGCCTGAGCTGATGCAACAGGTGGTTAAGGAAGTCAAGGTTTCTAAAGAGCTGAGGCAAGCCAAGTCTCCCTTGCTCGGAGCAGCATCCGCCTCTAGCTCTTCCACGGAGGAACCAGGACCGTCCCGGTCGTGCTATGCGAGCAGTAGTTCAGATACCGATGGTATTACAGAGGACGACTTGCGAAGAATCCAGGAAGAGCGGGATGCTGTAAGTGGAAAAAAAAACTTTATGTTAAATTTTGAAAGCATTTTTTAGGAAATGTCAGTTTCTACTGGAGTACGCCTCTGGCTACTGTCCGTCCAACGAGGCACAGATTCGGTTACTCGGGTGTCTATTTAGTGCATGTGCGTTCAATACCATGACTAGATACTCACTCGGTCATCAATCTGATGCGACATCAACGGTTTATGGCGGACATGGAGGATAGACACTGATGACTCAGTACCAGCCCTAAAGAGATAAACTGATTTTTTCAAAATCAATTTTTAAGCAAAGGGGAAATTTCATTGATAACATGCTCTAAATTACTCGATTTAATTTTATTACTAGGCAGTGGCACGGGCATTGCAGGAGGAAATGGATAGGACAGAACGGGATAAATTGTTAGCTTTAGAAGCCCAGGACAGGGAGCTCGCAAAGATGCTTCATGACAAGGTATAGCTTTAGCTTATAGCATGACACATTTCTTGAAAGCACTTCCAAATAAGTAAATGACTCACTTTGGCACTGATTCACTCGCACTCATCATTTCATGTATGCATTTCATCTTAGGAACGGGCACGTTACCGCAGAGCGAAAGAGAAGGCTCGTCTGAAAGCAGAGGCGATGGCCGCTATGGCAGAGCGAGGGGAAACTCCAGACAGCTCCAATTCTGGCGAAGGTGTTAGAGTGGCTAGTCGCAACTCGACGTCATCTGAACGATCCATCAGATCTGGCGAGCCGTTGCCACCTAGACTTCCAGAGAAGCAGAGATCCCCAACTGGAGATGAAATTGGGTTCAGAGCGCATCCCAAACCTCTCCCTCCACACCCTCCTGCGACTCCAGAGTTTAGCAGCTTCAGCCCAACTCCGCAGAGTAGGATAGAGCAGCATCAGCAACAGCAGCAGCAGAGAATGCCTCTTGATCCAGTTCCTCCATACATGCCTATTCATGGCTATAATCGCAGTAGTCCAAAGCGGAACAAGTAGGAAAATGTACTTGGAAAAGCAAACTTTTAATGCTCAAATGTTCTAGCTACTTAAGCCAAAGTCGAAGAAATATTTTATGTATTTCCAAAGTATTAAACAAACACACGTTTCTCGAAATTTTTATATATATTATTATTATGTTTTGGTGCGTTATTCTGCTGAACTCGCTATTTTTAATTTTGTACCATGAATCTTTTTTTACGATTTCTGATCATTATTTGAACTACTTAAATTATACGCTTTCGATTCCGTGGAAAGACGTACTAATAATGCTGATGTGATACTTGCCTGAATTATTAAAATATTTGTAGACTCGAAATGTTGAATTATGAAATAAAATGAAATATTCGAAGATATTAACACGAGACTTGCGATCGTCATTTTACGCTTAATTACCATTTATAAAACATGAAAGTTAAAAATAGCTAAATTATAGCTGGCACTGGCTTGCACCGATGAATGGAAAGTCTGAGACCATCTATAACTCCTCCGATGTTAGAGAATTAAAGGTTTTTTTTGAGAAAATCATCTTCATTCATTATTATTTAATAATTTACACAATTTTATTTGACTTGTGTGTTCTAAATTGATTCATTATGGTAAATCAGTAGTAGTCCAACGTGCGCTTTTGCTTTTATCCTTTTTCTGATCTCAATACACTATGTCTCACTTCGCCCCGAGCTACCTGCAATTTTGTATTTCCCTACACCACCGATAGAATGTCATATTTTTAAAAACAATATTTCAGTTTAGACTCATCCGTTAGTTCGGCATTTTATGGAAAATCTACATTCATTAAGAATTTGAAATAATGTTTTACAAGAACCTTAATCAAGATGGAATATTGGAAATCAAATACTTGATTTTTGCCAACGGCGACTTTTGACATCTTAAAAGGGTAAACGTTTTTAAGAAAGTGAATATGAAAAAACGATTTAGCGATGCCAATTATAAAGAAATGACATTAAAAACCCTAGAGTTTCTTTCTGTCAGGTTATCCCTAATAGCGTTTCGAGCGACCTCTTATAGTGTTTTGTGGGACTCAACTCAAGTGCGAGGGCGACCTTATGCTAATTTCCTCTTCAACGCAATACATAATGCTAGAGATGAATGCTCAAAAATCTGCCAACCAGTTGCAGGGATTAAATATTTTCAAATTTTACCATTCGAATGAAAGAAAAAAAACATGGAAGCAAGAGTATCAAGATAATGCAAGTTTTGAAATGAATGTCCATGATTTCTGCGTTACCCTACTATGAGAAGCATCGAAGATGGAAAGTTTGGTATGCTAACCTTGATTTCCATAATGCCAAGCCCAAAATGAAAACAATTTTTGTCTGCCATCAATGCAAAAAGAGCATTTATCAGTTCATAACTTATGTTTAAATGTTAGTAATGCCAAACAAATGCCTAATAGTTGTACGCAACGCTTTTATCAAGTTTTAATTTTTATATATTTTTTTCTCCTTTCCTTACAAACTCTGGAGTTTGAATTTATCAGTTCATAATTTATGTTAGTAATGCCAAACAAATGCCTAATAGTTGTACGCAACGCTTTTATCAAGTTTTAATTTTTATATATTTTTTTCTCCTTTCCTTACAAACTCTGGAGTTTGAATGGCTTGCTTGTTTCCCTTTAGGAATTATAATTTCAATTTACAAACGCACCGAAGAATTACAATAATTAATGTGACAAAAGTTCACTGTATAAAATATATACCAACACCATTTAAAAAGAAACATAGTATGAGTATAGTTGACTGAAAACCTAAATTGATGTTTCATCATAATAGCCAAATCGGGTTTAAAAAGGCAGTATGCAAAAAGGAGCAATTTTTACATTTCAAATGTTTTATTGGAAACGGATTTTTATTAAAGAATATTAAACTGTGCAGAAACAAACAAACGCACTCGAAGCCAGCCTTCAAAAAAATCTGCCGCGCTCTTCAAATAATCCTAAAGGTTCTTAGAATCTCCGGCATTTACAGCTTATCGAGGTATTGTGATAAGTCTGGAATTCCTTCCTTCATTCCCTTACGCTTACGAATATCCTACAAATAAAATATAGACGGTTAATAATTGCAAGTGTTGTTTCAGCAAACAGATAATTTTTAAAACAAGAAAAGTATGCTCATACCTGCACGACGGTGTAGGTACGGGAGCCAACTTCCAATGGATCACCGGGGAAGACCTGCCAGTGATCAAATACACACTGTGGGAATGCCTGTCCACCAGTATTACTTCTCAAATCAGCGGTGAAGCCGAATGATTCGTTTACTGGCAAGTATGCTTTTACAACGAACATGGGAGTTCCAGCAACCTAAAGCCAAACGTTTAAAATTAGTAAACATGTTTTTTTCGTTGAAAGGTGGAAAGAACATAAAAATTAACGCCGCAGAATAATCTTCTTACCTGCATTTCTTCAAACACGACACCACGACGTCTATTCAATACACCGTAGATTCCACCAACGGCATTCTCTGGGCACTGAATTTCACAGAGATACACAGGCTCCATGATTCTCGGAGCGGCGGTCAGAGCGCACGCGTACAGACATCTACGAGCAGTTGGAATAATTTGACCACCACCGCGATGGATAGCATCAGCGTGAAGGGTCACATCATAGATGTTGAAACGGACACCACGCAAGTTTTCTTCGCAAAGGACACCCTAATAATATAAAAATAAATTTTGAGACAACTTTTCTTTAACAAGCATATATTTGTAAAATAAAGGCAAGTTGTGTGCTTCTTGCTTAGAACCGAACTGACCATGATAATAACATCAACTCAGCGCATAACAAGAAATTATTAATTTTTCTGACGACTTGCATTCGTGCACCATACCACTTAATGAAAAATGGGATTGCAGAATGGGAGTATCGCCAGAAATGCAACGGTAAAATTTAAAAAAATGACTCAAGACTCACCTCCTTAGTGGCCCATTGGAATCCAGCAACGACAGAGTCCTTAATTTCGTTCAAGTATTGGACTCCCTTGGTACAGTCCATCAAAAGATTGGGGCCAGTGCCATCAGGACCGAAGCACCAGATCTTCCTGGCTTCTGTGACATCATATTCGTACTTGTCACTCAAGTAACGAGCACGGACCTTGAAGTCATCACGGGGGTTGACATCACCCTGAAATCATAAGATATTTTTTGTTTTTATAGAGAAGCACTTCAAAATGGATCACATCATTTTATTTCTAATTTATTAAATTAAAATCAGCTGGCCGTTCTTATTCGTCTGCATGGTTAGTCAGAACAGGTCTGTGAAAGAACATTCATCATCTATGGAAGGGAGTAATAAATACTAAAACAAAAAAATGACCAAAAAATTACCTTATCAATATCTTCAGCGAGACCATCAGGCATGGGACAGGCCTTCATGAAGAGACGGTTATGCTTGTTTGGTGATTTTGACAAGCACATTTGGTCAGATTCCTCGGAGACAGTTTCTCGGTAAGATACAACAGGATCCGATTTCTTGATGGGGATACAGGCATGATCCTCCTCCAAGTCCTTCAGACAGATTTCCAAGTGCAACTCTCCAGCACCGGCGACAATGTGCTCACCAGACTCTTCAATCACACACTGGACCATAGGATCGGACTTGGCCAAACGTTTCAACCCTTCGACGAGTTTTGGCAAATCAGCGGGGTTCTTGGGCTCGACTGCCACACGCACGACGGGCGACACGCTGAACTTCATGACCTTCATGTTATGGGCATCCTTGAAGGTGGTGATGGTACCAGTCTTCACGAGGAACTGGTCGACACCGACAAGACCGCAGATGTTACCGCATGGAACGTCCTCAATAGCTTCAACGTAACGACCCATCATCAAGATTGTTCGCTGAATGGCCTTTTCGGCAAGATCTTCCTTTTTGCCAGGGACGTAGTTGGGTCCCATGATACGGGCCTTCATTCCGGTAGCTACCTTTCCAGAGAAGACACGACCGAAAGCATAGAAACGACCCTTGTCAGAGGTCGGCACCATCTTGGACACGTACATCATCAATGGAGCATCGGAGTTGCAGGTCTACAAGATTACAAGTAAAAGATATTTAATGAATTTTTTCATTTGTTTTGATCAGCGTGAGCCAAGGTCACATTATCAAGTTTTTTTTTAATTATGAAGCAAAACTATCAGACGTTTCTGAATACTTCCACAGCTCCACCACTCTTCTCACCATCGGTGGGTTCAGCCCTTTCGGACTCCAACAGTGGGAACTCTTCCAGCAGCCGTCATTTAACGGCACATTTCGAGAATTCCGAAAGTGGAGAATGTCAGACATTCAGATAATTATCATCATTCATATGCAAGCTTAAAGCTTTTAAGCACCCAAAAAAAACCTTTCCTAGCAAAGTCTATTTCTAAAGGAATGGAGTTCGTGTAAGTACTTTATTTTTAATTTTGCTGCAAGTCACAATAGACAATGTCAAAGTCATAGTAGAAAGTATATAGGTACATATTTAAAG
>JAHZMY010001440.1:0-13647 GCA_027743915.1 Seira sanloemensis | reverse complement strand
TTTAAGTGAAGTTAAACGGTTTGAACTCGACACGAGAGTTCATTATATTATATACTTTTCTCATTCTTACATTATTGCATTAGTGTGGAGAAGCAGGTAGTAATATGATAGTAATACAGTGGAAGCAGGGACCTCGACCAAGACCAAGAAAAAATGAGTGATTTGGCATGAATAAAAAAATTGCCTGTTGTAAAGAAAACCCAACTGCCAAAATATACCTTTAACATGACAAATTTTTGCGTAAGTGTGCTGTACTACCTTTCATTTGACGTATTCACTCTTGGCCCTCGATCATGACAAAATTTATTTGTGTGAGGTGTGCGTGTGAAATTGGCTCTGAACTCTGTGATCTGAAATAATAATATAATAGGGGCGTACCTGTGACAGGCTGGGCCGCATGTTGAAACACATTTTTCATATTTGTTCTTAATATGTTAATGAGACCCGAATCGATTCATGAGGTCTGCAGCAGAAGTGGATATGAAAATTACTTTCATTATTAAACAATGGGAAAATATTATTGGGGCTGTAGTATTAACTGCCCAGCCTCACATGACTGAAAAAGCTAGGTCAGGCATGTTTTACAACATACTCTTTTAAGTACGCCGATTATCTTGTGCCCTGGTATTTTTACGATGAAAACGAAAAGAAAACTTGTGTGTACAGATTTTTTGTTCTGTTTGCTTTTTGGGCGCCTCCCAAAACTATTTTCAAGGGTGCTTTGCTAAGGTAAACACACACATCAGCATCATAACGATATATGATATTAACTCGCTCAATTGTAAATCGTGAGTGAAGGTAAAAAAAACTCCTTTGCATTTTCCACGTACAGAGACTGAGCTGAAATGGAGTAGATAAAAAATATGAATGCATCATAACGATATATGATATTAACTCGCTCAATTGTAAATCGTGAGTGAAGGTAAAAAAAACTCCTTTGCATTTTCCACGTACAGAGACTGAGCTGAAATGGAGTAGATAAAAAAATATAAAGCACATACTTTAAGTGCATACTTTAAGTAAATATTTTGCATTTCTTTCAAGAGGAAGTGTAATTGCACTGTTGTAATAATTAGGAAAGGTGAAAAAGCATAAATTCGATTGTACGAGCACATCCTCAGTTAATTTTGATACTTGCACTTAAGATGCAATTGGAAATAAGTCAAGCATGGCCATGAAAAGCTAGAAGTGACACAATCACTGTAATTACACGAATTCGAAAAAGTATTAAAACGATTGGATTTTTTTAAAAGTAAAAGCAGATTATTATTTTCACGAGTCCTTGCAAGGCTCAATTAACTTTGCTTTGGAATCTACTCTTGCGCAAAAATGGTTTGATCTATAATTTCCGCTAAATTAAAATTAAATAGCATACACATGCCTAGCAAACCTTGTAATGGTTATCGTCCCATTTCACATTTGCAGTAGTGCGGATTTATGTAAAGCCAATTTTGTTCATTTCACTTTTTGTGGATTAAAAAATGTGTGTAGGTATGTACATATGGGCAAAATTGTGTAAAACCTTTGAAACCCTTGGGTTGTGGCTAGAGTTTTCAAAAAGTTTGAAAGAATTTTTTAATCCTATATGAATGCAAATAATTATATCCATATCTGGGGCGTTTCTAGTAGACGAAAGAGTTATTGAAAGCTTTATATGCTGGCTTTTGGTAAAACCTAAAAAAAATGTCTCGCAAAAGTTACAGTGACATACACCCAGAAAAAAGTCCCAATAGAGTAACAGCACAATCTACGCCATAACAATAACTCATAAATTACGATCTTTACTGTAATCCGCCTCCAACTGAAATGGTCTAATTCTGATTTTGAAATTAATAAAAAGTCACGTATTCCCCATTAAAATCACCACAAAGTCAATCTCCTTTGTAATCCACTGAGTTCGTTTCTCTAGCCGTGAAAGTGAAAATTACCGTAGGCTGACAAGGGGGAAAAGTGACATGATAAATATGTCACAATGTCGCTCGTTTGTCATCGAGCCGACAGCTCTTCCTCCCAGCAGCGCTTTCAAATGATTGTTGACGCAATCAATGACATTCCTATAGCTGCACAGGAGTTTCACATGGCATTCCATTGTTGCAACTTGTAAATCGGGCCAGTTGCAATTTGAAGTCTCTTTTTATTATGCATTGAAAGGAAGACATGTTGATATTTGATATTATCTCGGATGCATTATGTCACAGTGACACACATGCAGATCGTTTTGAAAAGAGTAAATTACTTCAAATTTAGTGCTTTGAAAGGAAGACATGTTGATATTTGATATTATCTCGGATGCATTATGTCACAGTGACACACATGCAGATCGTTTTGAAAAGAGTAAATTACTTCAAATTTAGAACGCAACAAGCAATCATCCTCATTCCATGATTTCCCTGATTGGTTTCTAACTGGTCGATTTTTTGCTTATTACTTTAAAAGCTGCAATTAGCGAAGACGAATCCAGCATTTCATCATGTGCTGCTTCTGCTGGATCTAAATCTTCAGAATGGAGATGTTCGCCTAAAGAAGAGAGGTAAATAACCAATTAGATGTGCTTTTTAAAGGCAGTCTCTTAAAGCAGTTAGTAAATAACTGTGTAATTGAAGCCCCACATGTGTGTGTGTGTGTGCTTACTTTTTTTTAAAACTCCTAAAAGGGCTCTCACTCTGTGTGTATGTGTCTGGCTGTTTTTTTTTTTTCTCTGCAAATATTAAATGATAATAAAGTTGTTTATTTATGGTAAAAAGCATGAAAATCACCTTTGTAGATGGGACCGCGAGCCATTATATACATATTTTTTCCATTGATGAGAGTTGATTGCTTAATCGTAAAAAAATGCATGCTTTGGAGTATTAGTGGTGGTGTGATGACCGTGGCATCCCTTATTTGCAGAAGTTATTATTGTTAGACGAAAATGGAAGCATGAGAAATGTTGACTTGTATTTTTTTCTGTATGAGAATCTCTTAGCAGCTGCAACTCTACTTACGGTATATTTACTTTGCAGTTTGCAGAATGACAAAAGTTGAGTAATGCATGCAATTTTTAGAGTCATTTGAAACAAATATATTTCAGAATGCGTCTTTAACCTGCGGTTTACCACCTTTCTCATAAATTTTCATTTATGCTGTGTGCTGATGATGAAGTTGGAGATTTGCATGTGCTCATGTAATTTACACTCAGAGGCATGAGCTCATTCCTTTGTCTCATTACGAGAATTTATTCTTGTGGCGGTGACAGTTTTTTAGAGCCAGTCTGTAATTATTGCTAAACTGAAGCTTTAATTATTCTTTTGTATTCATACGTCTCATTTTAATTGCAAAAATTATTTAGGACTGTAATAACTAAAAATAAGGATTTTTATAGTAGTCATATTCATATGCAATTAAAATGCATTTTGGTAAGAAAAAGTTGCCCATTAGATAATGCATGTTACAGCTTGTGCCTTACAAAAAAAATCCCGTAGATTTATGACGAGTTCTGCTGAGCTTTTAAAATGCTAATTGCTCATGGACAAAATATATGAAAGTATCACAGCAAAAATTATCCTTAAGGTTAGCCGAACAAGGAGTTTGCATTAGTAGGCATGAAATCACTATTTCCCTACCGTCTCAGACCTTGTCTGTTATCGGTCAAGACCTGATGTTATTTTCTGATAAGGGAACGAAAACAATGCGACAAATCTTGACATAAAGCTCTTTAGAAGATTGGGAGATGACTGTCAGTTTCACTTCTCGCTGTGGGTGGTGGGTGGATATTTTTCCGAGATGAAAAGGATATGACTCAAAGAAGAGAGAGAGAGGGTTGGTGTTGGTATTGACGATCTGAATGCAATGAACTATGAAAGAATGAGAGAATGAAGACTCGTCTTTCTCCGTTCTCAATTTTATCGGTAATCAGTCCCATTTGGGAGGAAAAGGAAACGACATCATGCTCAAGGCATTGTTCACTGGGGTGGAGTTAATTTCTAAAGGAAGCAATTATGTTATTGTGCAGCATTACCNAGGCATTGTTCACTGGGGTGGAGTTAATTTCTAAAGGAAGCAATTATGTTATTGTGCAGCATTACCTCTCTCTCTCTTGAAATGTGTGATACGAGAAGGATAATAATGAGCATGTAGTGTGTGCAGCTATAATTAATTTTGTCTGACAATCGTGTCAAGTAATCTGATATGATGTGCGTAGTAGATGTAAAACTCATTTGCAAATTGCAATAGATTCTAGATGAAGGATAAGCTACGTTTTATGCATTATTTTGTTATTTTTGACACATTATTATAATAATTTGATTTTCTTTTTTTAATTTTTCGGTTGAATTTTTTCCTGGAACCTACCCGCATGCTTACGGATGATGAACCCATCATTTATCAACTTTTTGTTTTGTGCCGTGCTTTGTGAACATTTTATTTCCTTGTTTGCGTGAATGACCGTGCTTTCCCCAACTCCATGCAAAAAAAATCAGAGAGAAATGGGCCAGCCTCCTCCTCCGGCTCAGAGTTGAAAAAGCCAAATTTCCTAGTGCCTTCAATAGTTTTTGACACTTCGTGTAGTGACAAAGGTGATACTTCGTGTGAGGATGGAGATGAGAGTATTCTCCAGCTAGACCCGTCCGACGCTCTAGACGACTACCTGGAGGACTACATCCTTCCACTGAGCCATGAAAGTGTTATGAGCAGACAGCTCTCGTTCCGACGAAAAGTTCAGAAACAGTTGGAAACTGCTGCTGCGGAACGTGCCGTCCAAGAGCTGGACAGATTTGAAGCAATGCTCTCAACTTACGACGAGGAAGACGAATACGACACAGAGATGAACGGGGACACTGACACATACAAAGTTCACACTCGTCGCAACCGCGTAAATAATTTTAATAGCAACAATAACAATAGTAATAACAATATGGATTCCCTTCCATCATCATCCGCATCAACTCCAACGAACGGTGAAAGCGATGTCAGCGTCTCTCCACCTGTTCCCAAGAGCCGGGCTAAGGCTCTGCCACATGATACGAATGGCGTTCGAAATGGAGCCTTTCAGATTAATGGGAATGTTAGCAACAGTCATCATCACGGCCATCGTTTAGGCTTTGGCAATGGGAATAGATATCCTCACGGATTATCGCTCGAACCGGATTTTGACACTTCATCCGGAGCTCCCAGCTTGAGCCTGGATATTGATGCAATTGTGAAGGAGAATGCACCCAACCTGATGGGCATTGACAGGAGAAACTCGGCCATAACTGATGTCATTCCTGAGCACGGCCCGGAGGAGTCCATGTCGAGCTACTTTCTACCTCAGCCAACTCTCGACAAACTGTATGCAGTTTACGAGTCTAGCAACTTTAACAACATTTACTGCCTGAGTGGAGAGCTTAAGGACATTTTAACAGCAACCGAGATTGAGGAGATTGTCGCCAACAAGGACCACTTGGAGAAGTTCATTGATCCGAACGTGATGGCAGCATTATCCTGGAGCATAAATGAAGCGAGCTTACCCTACATTCCCACCGGGGGCAATGTGAACAATGACTCGGTGGTGGAGCAGCAGAACAGCCTCAACGAGAAGCATAATAATAATAACAAGCTCCAAGACAATCTGGATGACAGGACGGACCTCACACTAATTGAGAATGGGTTGAAGCCGGGCTCGAAAAGCTCTAGCATTTCCAACGGTTTCCATTCCGACGCATCCACGTCAGAGGATGACCTGCACAGTAATGATGACGCATCGTCGTCCACCTCCTCGTCGAGACTCGAAGTGCCAAATGACGACGACAACGACCATTTAACCAATATTGATGATTCCAATAGTGCCAATAACAAGAAGATGGTGCCAGTCAAAGACAAGTATTCAGAGTCCTCGGAGAATCATCGTCATGAAGACTCCCTCTCACCCCTCTCCGAAGAACTTTCCGACGCGCATGAAGCCAACTTCCAAAGAGGAACATCTCTCAGCAATTCTCTCCGGCGGAAAATCTCGTTAGGAAGGGACACGCCAAAGTCACCCAACAGAATTTGCTATTCGCCCGATGGCTCCTCATCCGTCAGGAGGGGCAATAGTCAGGAAAGTTTGGAGACTGATTTGGGCGTGTGTGAGGATGACTGGGAGGATGATGAAGAGGACACGAATAGCAAGAGGTCTTCCGCTTCGGGTGTTGTCTTAGTTAGGAGAGACTCGAAAAGATTAAGCTTCAAAGGGAAGGACGGCCATGTAGAGAGGATTGTTGAGGGATTGTTTGTAGAAAGTAAGAATCCCAACCCTAATGGAACTTTGAGGAGGATAAGGGCTCCGCTGAATCTTACAGAGGATCTAGGAGATGATGGCTTGGAGTAGCCCGGAAGGAGCTTCTCTAGTTGAGACGAAGGAAAAAGAAGAAGGTATTTCCCATTGCAATTTCAGAGTGGCTAAAAAAATGGGATTGGTCTTTTCCTACACATTTAAGCTCTGTGGGATTTCCATCGCGCCTTTATGAATTATAAATTGGTAGAGCATAGCAGAGTTTCAAAAAAAATAGTCTTTTGCACTTTTCCAGTATATGTATGTAATATGTATTGCATTTTTGCTTTTATAAAAATGACTTGCTTTTCTCTCTCGTCTTTATGCCAGCAGCAGCACGCTTGCGAAATAATCCATTTAAAAAGTTGTCCCTGGAGTAGCACTCTTTGTAATTACGTGAATGCTTTACACTTTTTTTCTTGCTTTGAAGGAAATGGCAATGTCATGTAAATACCTATAGGTGGTATTTATACCCCTGACACGAATAGTTTCTCACTTTTTTCTGTAAACTTTTTTTTTTCTCAGCGAAAAGTCCAAAAGTTCACAAGAAGAGAATCAGCGTGGACGACAAGATTCTCAGCGTCATCTCAACGGATCTGGATGACAACTCGGCGGCCACCGATGCCACTCAATCTGATGTATTCCATTCAATTATCAACACTTTGAGGGATGATGATGCTACGATGAAGTCGGATGAGGATGATGCGGACGATATTACTTTGGATATTGACACGCCCGATGATATGCAGGACTCGATTTTGGAACGTAAGAGGATTTTTGGGAAGTTTTGATAAAATGGCTATAAGCTAAACATGTCTAAAAGTTATAAGTATGGATTTGGTTTTATCATTTTCTCAGAATTGGACTCGATTTCTACACACCCACGGGACATTATCGAAGAGTACACCGCAGAAGAAGAGTTGGACGACGCGAGGCGATGGAAGTCCTTCAAAGTTGGCCCAACCGACATTCAAATTGACCTGAAAGCCATTCACCCTTACAGACGTGTACTTTCACACGGAGGATACTTTGATGCTGAGAAGAACATTGCCATCATCCTGTTTTCCGGCTGTTATCTCCCAGATAGGAGCAGAAAGGAGTATACTTACCTGATGGATCATCTTTTCCTGTGAGCTTCTTTTTCTTGCTTATTTACTTCCTACACTTCATTAAGTATAAATACTCTGATTAGCCGTGTTTAACAGATAATCTGAAGGGCTTTGAATTAGCTATTAGCTATGAATATTTTAATTGCAAATTGTAACGACTTTTTATGACTTCTGATGAGCCTTTATGTGGTACATATGTACATATTAATATTGTGAGGAGGAAGTTGGGTGTGTATAATATATAAAAGTGTGAGTGGCCGATTTTATAATAATTGAGGAAGTTTTTTTTGTCTTGAGAAAGGGAAAGGCACTAAAAATGAATATCTGATCCTAGTTCCACGTATCAGGTGCCTCATCTTCATAATATCTCTTTAATTGCATTCTACTGTTCATAACTGTTACTCAATTCTATAGCATACATATATTCTTAGCCGTCCTTATTTGCTCATGATTTATCTTTATTTCTTTCTACTAGCTATGTCTTATCAACTTTGGAGGAGTTGGTTGTGGACGACTACATTCTCGTCTATTTGCACGGGGCAACTCCGAAAAGCTGCAGGACCATTGTCGCACTCACAAAACCTTTTGTCAGGTTAGAAAAGATTTTAGAGTAATTAGGGAAAAGTATGCGGAAATAATATATGCTTCAATAGATTGGTGATTGCATTTACCCTTTTGACGTGAATGCATCTCTGAACAATCTTGTTCTTGTCTTTTTTTTTCTTACAGCACCAAATTTAGCAAGAAGGTAGAGTTTGTCAACACGTTATCCGACCTCTGCCTCCAAATTCCAACAGAGCACTTAGTGATTCCAGACCGTGTCTTACAGTAAGTGAAAAAATGCCAATGATTTAATGAGTTTCGCATCTTTTGTACGTATCTCTGTGATGAAAATGGAAGATGATTGTTTGTAATGTCACTGTCTCTCTTTTGATCTCTTTTTTGTCTGTGCTCAATTGCATTTCTCTACTACTACTACCTGACACCTTTTCAAACTGTTTGCATCTCTGTCATCGGCAACGTCATCACCTTCAAAATCATCAAGATTTGATGCCATTAGGCAGCAAATGGAAAATAGCAAAAGAGCACGATCAGCAAAGGTGCCGTGAGCATCTTTCCTTTTGAACAAAAAAAAAGATACACAAATATCGTTCGTGGCATGCCATAAAAAATATGATGATGATTATGTGGGTGAAAGGTACATTTTGAGCGATTTTGCCTTGAGTCATAAAAATCTGGATAAGTTTTGTCCACCCATCAGCTAACAAAAAATACAATATGATTTCATCATGGTTTTTTTATTCTCATGCTTCAAATTTAATTCAAAAATTTGTTTTGCATGAATTAGTATTTTTGTATTGGTGGTAAGAAGATTTTTTTCAGTTGCATTCTTAATCTAATTTCACTTTTCATTCAGCTCTGCCCAGCTTTTATTATATTGACGCCAACGCAAAGGCGTTAAAGTTTTAGATAGTGAATATTTTTAGCGCACACACAAATCAACAACTTGTGCATGAATGAGTGACAAAGAAAATATAGAGATTAGACATGCTTAGTCATTTTATGACCACTGTAGATACTTTTTTTCAAAAGCGGAAGTTGAACTCATACTTTGCATACCAATGCTTTGGCATATTTTTTTTATTCCTACGCGTTTTTATTTACGTACCTGCTGCTGAGAAGAAATCAAATTGAGCATGCTTTGAATGTTAATATATTCGCACAAAAATGTGAGACAATGAAGCAATTAGCAGAGGGTGAGGAGGCATTGTTCTCCTTGGACAAATGGCATGTCGCACTATTTTCCAGTGATTTAAACACGCTTTGCAGGAATACTAGCGGATTTATTTTACACTATTGCCCTCACGGCTCACTCATCATCGTCAAAAGCCAGTAGTTAGAGTTGATATTTATTCGGGTCTTGCCTGTTATTATTATGACTTTCACGTGCCCAATTTAAATTCTTTTAGCATGTTTTGTTCTGTAATTTGAGAGCTTTATGGCGTACACACATTCCAGTTGAAGATTTTCTCACAATTTAATCATTCTTTCCAGGTATGACTTTGACCTCAAAGTTGACGATTTGAAGAGGAGGAAGATCATGAGCTGATATGCTGCTGAACAAATTTCAACGACCGATCAGGGAGGCAACATACATACTACATTTATATTCTTCTAAATGCCATAAAAATTACAAAGGTACTTGAATACACGACGAACTCTACAAAATGCAGGAGAGGAAATACCTTCAATCATTTTCAAGTGGGAAAGGATCGTTTACACAGTCTCTGGAATTTTCAACGAAGGAAATATAAAGTGGACACACAACTCCAGATTATGATAAACGTGCTGCATAAATGGCAGTTTTTTCCCGAAAAGAAATTTTTAAAACCGTGTTATTCATAAGAGATATAAAGTTAGCATAAGTTTAGATTCGTATTAACAAAAGACTGTTCTAGCGTATGTCAATGATTTAACAGGTAGCTTAATATGAGAATAGTAGAAGCTTAAACTTAATTAATGTTTAAGTACAATAGCAAGTACTTGGGTGTACTCTACGTTTACATTTCTACTTGTAATATTGTAACATATTTAAAATGCGTATAGGGGTAATGTGCAAAAGTATCCTTTCGGGAGAGAATACTCATAAAAGGTCTTTTTATGAGTTGGATTACTTATGTATATCCGTCTGGAATAAATCAAAGCTTTAAACAAAATAAAAAACGTTTTTATAAATTGTAGTGATAATCATTTTAGTTGTAAATATTAGTATATTTGTGTACTATTTAAGAATTTACGAAAAAACGCTCCGATTTAAGTGTAAAGGTGACGGTAAAACGAGAAAAAAGTTTTCTTCAAAGCACTCAAAATTTTAAATGCTTGTGTAATCGTTCATTCAATACTTAACAAAGTTCAATTGTTATCAACTATAAACTTAATTTAAACATTCAGAAGTAACCTGACGTACAACAGATCAAATTACGAATAATAAAAGGTACTATAATTCTTAAGTTATATGATTCTGTAGTGGCAGCTATATATTCTGATAAGATTTTTTAGAGCAAGAAAAACTTTAACTCACGGAATCAACATATATACCTGATAATAAATTTTTAACATTTTATTCCAATAGTATTCCCAACTATTTACTGATATAATGTTACATACTAAAAAGCTACATAATGTCTGAGTTGCGTAAACTATATAAGAACAAGTTAGAATTTCAAAGGTAGACATATTATTGAATTAATTATCCAGGTGCCACACTACACTAAATTACCTTTTATGACAGGAAATATGTGCTGATTGAAATTGGATTATATAATTGAAGCTGGTGTTATATTCGTTCCAAATACACAATAATGTTAAAACTATGAGTTTTCAGTTACCTCTATATATTAATCGGTCATCAATCATTGCGGTTGAACTTTATATAACCATTATTAGTCATACACAATCATCGCTGTAAGAAATGATGAGACTCTGATTTAAGAATATTTAGAATTGCTACGACCGCGTTACTTGTTTTATGCGTTATATTTACCGAACTCGATTTGTTCTCTAACATTTGATTTGTGATCAGAAAGTAAAACTGTAATAAAGAAATTTTATCGTCTCATGATACTCGTACTTTTGTCATACTATAACCTTATTTATTTGCAATTTACTCCATCGAGTCTAATTTACTAGGCATTCTCTGCAGCGCACCTTTCTCCAATATTTATATTGGCTTATGTCATGTCCATTGGAATTTTTTAAAAATATCTATCATCATACCATAACGGAAGTGCCGTAGGCATTCTAGTCTTTAATATTACCAATTGTTCGGAATCTATCGATATCGGAGAAAAATAATGAGCCAAAAGTGACCTACTAAATGAATGTCCCACTCTTTGGAATTTCCAGCAGGAGCGAAAACATCCAACTAAAAATGTCGTATACTAAATACATATCTACATATATAATATAAGGGTTGGAGTGATCCTTGCGTTCTGTCCTATTTAATATTAAACAATAGATTGGCTCCAAGGAACACAAAAGCAAAACAAAAAAAACTGCTCGCCTTCCTACTATGACCAGGTAGGTGGTTCTTTTACATGACCAAAAATACGTGTAGCTTTCCCCTGTGCAAGTTGACGTAGTTGACATACAGGGTGTTTCAGTATAATTGCCCGTCATTCAAAAGCTCACAATGAGACTAAAGGGTAAATATATGTTTGTGAGAGAAAGTAGTGCAAAATGATAGGTGAAAGCCTAGTGATAGCCATCCACGCATTCCCATTCTTTCACCAACTTTCACCCGTAAAATAAATTTTAACATTGGAATTTTTTAGAAACACAAAACGACTCATTAATTGCTCAATTCATTGAGCTTGCTTTAATTCTTTTTGTAAAAATGAGTGGTGATGAAGTCGAGTTGACGCCATCTCCCAAAGTCAGTAGTGACCGGGTGGCTGTTTGGGATGTTCCTTTAAATTCTGGCTTGTACACCGTAGAAATTGAGCATGGAACGACGACGGGCAAACGTATTGTGCGAGTGAATGGGAAGGTACGTAATCCAAAAATAAAGATAATTTAACATTCCTCGTAATAATTATTAATTTGTCCATTAGAAAAGATAATTTGGAAGGTTTTGTTTTATTCGTGCATTTTTTTGTGCTTGCGTGTCATCCACAAATTAGGAAGTAATTCGGAAAGATTGGATGTTCAAGCTGGTGGGTATTGAGGAGTTTCCCATTGACAAGAGCATTGGACGAGTAAAGATAGACCCGGTGGGCATTTTCGCCTACCGCTTACTCCCTCGAAGTGGATGGCAAATCCTTTAGACAATTTATCGAGCGACAATCGAAAATTTTGAAAAGTTGGACAACTAGAACGGTAGACGGAACGGACCTTCGGATTGTCCTTGAGAAGGATACCTTAGATATTTATGTGAACGGGGAGAAAGTTGAAACGGAGGTAAGAGCAAGTCTTTATGATTAGTTTTGTTTGTAAGTTATTAGGTCAAACATACATACATATTGAGTCAAATATATTTAATAGAGTATTAATTTAACAGAGTGAATTTGTGGATGGGGGGACAAAAACACATTTTGAGGCTGCCAACTACCCTGCGACACTTCACGCTTTGTGCACGGGCATAAAGAAACAGCCAATCTGCTACTCCCTGACTTTTAGCGGGGAGCAGATCGCTGAGGTGAACGAGTAATTGGAGAAAGTAATTTTAATTTACACTCTTATATATTCTGAATGTACATATATAGCAGTGTAGGTATGAATGATTCAATTCCTATGCACAAAAATTAATGCGCTCAAGAAGAAGAAATCGGTAATAAAATTGTTAATTTCAGAATAGATAATATTGTTGATGTTATAACCTCCGTAAACTCACATTCAAATTGTTCTTTCAATTTTGCATTTCTACTTCTCTATGTACATATGTACTGCATTGTAAAACTAAACGGAACTAAACATTACACAAAACTTATGATCAAATAAGTTTTAATTGAAAATCTATTTTGTAAAAAATATGTTTAAAAATTATTAAAATGAATGTACACATGCCAGAAATACCAGAAACCAGAAACTGTACATATCGCAATTATTAATTCGTAATTGTTGTATACATATTTCTATATACGAATAAACTTATCAGTGGTGGTGAAATCATTTCTTTGTCATCATTTGCTTTCATGTATGCACATAAATAGGAAAGCAAAGTGCATACTTAATTATCACCTGCGGTTGAAACAAAAACGTAACGCTCCAATCAATTCGCAAGTCCCTTTCTTCTGTGCTTGTCAGAAATCCAGAGACGCTTTTATAAATTATTGACATTCGGAATTATCGATATCACAGATATGTAGATAAAAAGATCATCTCCGCTTCCATTGCTGAGCGCTGTCGTCACCAGCTCACGCAGATAAGCGGATATCGCAAAATATTACTTATCAGTAACCTTATGTTTTTGGCCAATAACAAAAACGCTTTGAAAAGATCGCGAACTTTAATTCTATTTAGACTGTAATCCCAGTAATAATATATTTTTACAAACCATAATAAAAAGCGAAAACTCAAGATGAACATTTAGGTTTGATAATTTCTTCAGATGTCAGTCGTATTCAGTCATGATCTCAAAATACTATTTTTTCTGCAACATTTTACTAATTACGATACAACTAACGACTGTACGTGCTGCAGACGATGACAAGACTCCCTGCGATGAACCTCGAGACCTTGCATGTCCCGACATTATCTGCAAGATGATGA